>JABUQX010117231.1:0-17484 GCA_015478945.1 Trachelipus rathkii | reverse complement strand
TATATATGATATGATAAATAATATACTATTATATATATTATATATACAATTACTATATATATATTTAATATATATATATTATTAATAATATATATTAATTTATATATTTATATATATAATAATTATAATATATATATATATATATATGTTATATATATAATATATATAATTATATATAATATATATTATATATATATATATTATTAATATTATACAATATTTTATAACAAAAAATAAACATCAATTATAAATAATATAATTAAATAATAATAAACTAATAATAAATAATAATAAAATAATAATAATAATAATAATAATAATAATAATATAAATAATAATAATCTAATAATAAATCAATCACACAAAATATTAAATAAATTGCATTACTAAAGTTTATCACAACATTAAAAACATTGGTTTGCTTTCCTACCCATATAGCTTTGTCCTGTTGCTTTGTCCAAAGTAAATTCTCAAATCTTAACATACCTTATTTTAATACTTAATCTATATATTACTATTTAAAAATAAGATATGTATATACCAACTACGAACAATTTAAAGTTGAAATCCATTTATTCGTCTTCGTCTGACCCAAATTTTTCACCCCCATTAAATTTTACAAAAAATTCTATTATTTTTAAAATTTTTATTTTGTACCTTATCATCCCAACTATAACTTTTTCTTTAGCGGTGTCTAAAACTTGTCGTTTATGAATGTATCATTAACAACTCAGTTCTGTAAGTCACTTGTGCTTTGTAAATTTTCAATCTTTAGAACTTATTTTTTATTTACATTTCTTCAAAATTATTTTCCATTAAAATTTGCAAACTTTTATCATTTACATAAAATTGTTGCTGTAAAAATATTATTATTATCATAAATTTATACAACATGGAATTTTTGATATTTGACTCATATTTTGAATCATTGGTCGATATTTCAAACCTACTATATTTTTGTTTTCAAAATTTTGAAATTTATAATTTTCTTTTTCTCTTATCCGCTTGTTTCATTAATTTTCAACGATTTTTAAGTCTTATTATTGGCCACAATTTTCTTTTGAACAATTACTATGTGATGCTCATATGGTCATTAAATCTCAATTATATTTTGAACAAATGTTTCAAAAAAAACTTTGTTAAGATTTTTTAAAATTTTTTTTTTGATTGTATAATCAAAATATTTATTCACCATTCTATTGACAAAATAATGGATTAACTATATTTTGATATATTAAACACTCTATTAAAGGCTTTAGTTAAATGTTTAGCACCACAACAATGATTCAAAATTTTTAGTATTTTGTTTTTCATTAAATATTATTTTCGCACAGACTTCGATTTAGTTGTCTGACATTTTAGGACTTTATGATTTAAACTTTGAAAGTAGTCAGAGTGACTTTATTTCACTAAACAACACTCCCATCCACACGCAACGTACATCACAGCCAAACACCTATAAAAAAAACAAATTAAAACCAAAATTAAAAGTTGCAATTCCAAAAATCATTAAAAAATCAAATTCCACCGATTTTCTTGATCTCAAGTGTTTCCAACTAAGTATGGTCCAACCATCATGTTTTTTGGAATTCCTACAAATACGGATCCTCTATTTTATATATCCCAATCTATGCACCTTGAATCTCATCGGACCTTATTATATTCAACCAGTATTGTGGAAAATATAAAAATAACTTTCAAAAAAGAAACCGTTGTTTTCAAGATTCTGGTGAATTTTATGTCCTTTGAGTTACAGATCACATGCGACATTTAATTTATATATTTACTTATTATCTTTTTTTATATATTTCTAAGACCATTGCCTTTTTGTTTTTTAAGTCACTATATATTAGTTAATACCAAAGATCCCTGTATTCAAGGACTACTTCCTATAATTACATCTGTTTGTTGGGCATTTCCATTATTTTTGGATGGATATCTAATCAAATTATCCGCTTGGGACAAATTCTTTCAAATTCCAAATTCAGCATTACCCCCTTTCAATGTATTGCTATTGTGGAATAAATTTAAATATATTATAAGGATTTATCATATAATGTTTTGTGTTTTAAAACCTTAACCAATAATATATATATTATATATATATATATATATATTATAAATATTTATATATATATATATAATCATGTATATATTTACAGTATAATATATATTTATACGATATTCCAATATATATAATCACTATCTCTACCTTGAAGTAAAGACAAAAAAAACTTTTAAGATTATTAACAATTTACTCAAAATATTTGTCCTATATCTTGCTGTAAAAAAAGGAAGGAAAAAAGAAATTTTGGAATTATAATAGGGTATAGTTTTATTTTAATCGACATATCATTTGTAAACATTGTGATAACAACTGTTGAATTTTCACTTTATTTAAAATGTGAACAATGTACTAGTATACATGACACCTCACACAACATACCACTACACAACACACAACACATATCTTATATTAATATATTATATATACTAATTATGATATATATATATATACTTATATATATATTATATCTATATATATAACTATATATATATATAATAGAATTATAATAAATATATCTAAAAAAAAAATTAGGATAAAAATTTGTATTTCAACTATTTTAATTTTGATTCAAATATTAATTTTCCGTTATACGTATCCACCTTCTATCTCTAATTATTAATGAAGTTCAAATAAAAACTCTTTATTATATTCACTCTTGATCTTCATTATCATTTTTTTATCAATTTTCCTTCCATTTCTTCCTTCCCCTCAACCTAAAATTTACCATCATAATGTGTTTTTCACATATTTTCAATCTTATGCACATTTCCCTGATGCTTTTAGGTATTATATCTTACTTTATTAAATTTTATAAGTTATTACATCTATTTTAGTGATAGTCTAAGCACATATTTATAAGATTTTAATATAATAGTTTAATTGGATAACTTATAAATTACATATTTGAAATATAATTTTGTTTTTGTTATTTACATATCTTATCTTCTATTATAAATTATTATTTGTATATTAGCTCTTCCTATTTAATTATTGTAATTAGCGTTATTAAAATTAATTTAAAAGAGAATTATTTTGCCAAGATCATAGGGACAAGTCAGAAACAGTAGATCTAGCTTTAAATTATCAGAGATTTTATGAGAATTATTATCCATATTCAAACAGATTCTACGAAATTTTTTAAATATTAAATATATTATATACTTTTAATATTATTATATTACTATTACTTAATCATCTACTTTCTCTTTGTTTTATTTCGTATATTCAAAAATCTTTTCATCATTTGCATTTATCTTTCCTGTTGTAGATCAATTGGCTCTTTTCCAAAATTCATTTTTAAAAACTTCTACTTATTTTGTAAACAAATCTTACTATATTTATAATATTAGTTATGTGATGTTTTGTGAATATGATTGTATAATACTCTTTTGAAGCAATTGTAATGCAATTTTTACACAACACAGGCACAAACATGTATAAGATTTCTCTAATCATTGTTGTTATTTAAAAATTTTACGAATTAGTATTACTTCAAATACCGTGTCATTACAATATAGATGGGATTTGTTTGTGTGATGAATTTTTCACTGGCATAATATTAAATTTATATATATATATAAATATATATATATATAATATATATACTTATATTAATATTATATTTATTAAATATATATATATATATATATATATATTAATATATTATATATATAATATATATTACTATATTACGTTTCTTTTTCAACATCAAAGCATTATAAATGTAGTTTTTAACCATTACATATTTCTAAATTTAAATTTTTTTAAGCAGATTTGTCTCATTAAAAAAATGAGGAACTTTATTTTATTTATAAACTCAAGTTCAGGCGTTCTTATATTTTTCTTCATTCGAAATTTCATTCATCATTCATTCTCTCTCACGCACACACAGCACAACACACACACACACACACACCACACATATATATAATATATATATATATGATATAATATATATATATTATTAATTATATATTTATTTTATATATATATATATATATATTACTTAATATATAATATATAGTATATATATATATATATATTATAATAATATTATATCACTATAATTATTATAATATATATATTTAGCATGAGACATGTCACCGGTCAAACATATCAATATGTTTGTACAAATTTATACAATTGCGAGTAAAGAAATATTGCCTCTTTTTTTTCGAACCACAACGTTATTCTGCACGTAGTACACATACTCATACGATCTTACTATGAACATACCCTCTTAACCGCAAAAATTGTTTTATTCAAGAAGCTTATCAAACGGACGACCCCCTTCAGTGATATCAACATTTTTTCACCCTATCCTTCCCTCGTTCTTTTTAAATTATTATATTTACAATGATCACAAATAGGAACCTCTCTAAATTTTGTATATTAAAATGAAGAACAATTTAAGTTAAATTTTGAAATTGTCCTCTGAATGTCGAATGGGCACGCAGGTGACCTCGGGGCAGATCAGGTGACCGTAAACTGATCCAATCTAGTAACCCAAAAAGTTTTATATTCCAATAACTTTCTTTCAAACGACCGAACCCCTTCAAGGCGATATCAACATGTATAACCTATTATATTTTCTTAAGATTAATAGGATGATTATAGATCTTTAATTTATATCATTTTCTTAAATTTTTATATTCAAATAAAAGGAACAATTGTTTTAAGGTTTAATAAAATTGTCCTCGCTCTTAGTTCGAACCAACTTCATTGCATAGACCCCAACAATATCTACTTCTCTTACCAACGCTTTAGTTCATCCTCTAACCCAAAAAAATTAAATTCAAAGAACAGTCTTATCAAAACGCCTACCCCCTTCACGTATATATCAAATGTTTTTCACCCTTTCTTCCTTTCTTTCTTCACCGTTTCTAACAGTTCTCTCTCTTCGCCACGGAGTTTTACCACTGTCTCAAACCTGTTTTAACAAAATCTAAATAACTAATAATAGATATTAATAAATAATAATATTAATTTAATAATAAAATAATATAATAATAATGCTAATAATATAATAATACTATAATGATAATAATAATATAACTAAATAAATAATAATTAATAATAACTAATAGTATTAATAATAATATATATAAATAATTTTACTAATAATTCAATAAATAATAAAAAATAACTTTGTATTTTAATATCGGTGTTGAACTTTAACTACAAAAGATAGGTAATCTTCCCAATTATTAAAACAACAATTATTCATGCATCCGATATTAATAATTTTTATGTGCTCTTACAATGTTCACATATGTGTCAAGTCAAATGCAATTTTTTGATTCATTTCCCTTCACTACTTTCTGGCTCCATTCTCGTTTCCCTCTCCCATTGCTCACTCACCAGTGATGGTCTGTCCTACTCCTTTAGATCCAACTCGCTATACATCTTCTCATGGATGTTCATGAGTACTTTTATTCTTAATTTTTTCTTTTTGTTTTCCCCTCCCTACTCTCATAAACCCTTTTTGCTTCTGAGAATTCTTGAAACTTCACATTTTCTATTAGGTTCATAAAACATACTGTTGACATATATTGGCTAATCGTCTCTTATAAATTTGTATCCAGATGTCAGCTCTTTGCTTACGTCTACGTTTTTTTTTCTTATCTGCATCATGTGCACCTTTCGCTACTCTGGGACTCTTCTCTAAACTTCAGAACCTTTTCATACTGTCTTTTATTTTTATACTGGACGCCCATATCCAGGTTTATTGTGCTTATCTCCCCATTGTTTTTACGTCATTCTGGCATTTAGAACCTCGTCGTTCTTCAACTTGACCCACACATACCATTTGTCCAAAGTTTGAATTTAATTTGCATAATATACCCCATTAAATATTTAATCTATATATATATATAATTATATATATAATTTTTTCTGTATATTTACATATAGCCTCGTAAAGAACTCGGTAAATATAGGTATTTATTTTTATAATTTTGAATAAAACTTTTATTCTTTTTAAAAAGAAAAATAATTCAAATTTATATGTGCATTGAAGGTAATAACGTGATTTTAATAAATTCTCACTTCATAAGATTTATTTAAAAAAAATTTAAGTGACTTCACCTTTAACACATTATTTGTGCTTAACTTTTCGTTTTTTCTATCGGGTAATTAATTATCTGTAATCATTTGGTTCCGGACATTCGTAAAAATTTATAAAACTAATAAATATTAGAATAAATTAAAATATCTAAACACAATTAAGGTAAAAATAAATTAAAAATATATTTAATACAAAACTAAATTAAAAAAATATTAAATATTATTATATATATATATATATATAATATATATTTATTATCTATATTATATCTTATATAAAATATATATATATTATAATATTAATATTATATTTTCTTGCTATATTTTATCGCTCTGCCGCCTTCCTTCTGGTGCTTCTCTTTTCCATTTCATTTTGGTTTAGCTTATTTACAATGAAAAAGTTAAGATTGTTGATAAATATTTCTTATGATTTATATAATATATATAATTTAATATATAATTATTACATATATATATATATAATAATATATATACATATTATATATGGTATTATATATATAATTATATATATATTATATATATATATATTATATAGATATATACTTAATATATATTTATATATATATATTATATATATATATTATATATATATATATTAACTATAATATATACTATATATATAGCTACTAGGGATGTATTCACCTAAAATGTTAATTTATTAAAAGTTTTTTTATATTTTGAAACTTTTATTGAATTCTTTTTTTTTTAACAACAATAAATTATAATAAGTCCATTCCTTCAAAACATTGTTAATAGATGATTGGAATCTAATTTAATTGAAATAATGTTAAAGTTTTAAATCTAATTAAACTAATCGTAACTGCAATATCAAGTCAGATTGCGACTTGTAAGTTGACTTAATTTAAGTTTTATTTTATATTGAGAACTTATTCTAATTTCCACATTTTTCAACATCATCCATGTTACTCTTATAAACCGTTATGCTCTTTTACATTCTTTAATGTTATAACTTACATAAAAAAAAATAAAAAATAACCAAACTATGAACAATTTAAGTATCACAAAATTTATTAATGTATTAAGATCCTACCTTAGTATGTAAGTTATATATATAAGTATATATATATATATAATATATATATATATATATATCATACTATCATATTATATTATATAATTATATATTAAATCCCTAAAATATTTATTTAAAAAATACATATTTATATTTTTAAATTCCTATATTTTCTTGGTTATCCTTTTTTTATTCATATACGTTCCACATTGTAGTCTTAAAGTTTCCCTTTTACTTTGTTTCAACCGTAATAACCACCACACCATTTACCTACCAGAACCTAATGAAACAGTAACACTACTTTCCCCACTTTCTATTGTTTAGTTCTTCATTTCACCAATATGTTTTTTACTTTGTTTAGTCCAACTCAACCATAAATGAAACTCATTAATTTATTTTTATCAATGTTCATATATGATATTTTAATGAGATTAAAAACTGCAGGTAACTTGTTTTGCCAGATTACAAAGGTTTGTGTACATATTGTCCTTAATTAAAACGTTAAATCCCTTATGATTGCTATTATATACATAATTTTTTTAAAAAACAAATTTTACAACCAAAAAAAAAATTATTTTAAACTAACTATCCAGATATATTCTAGTTAGTTTCCTAAATATATCCAAATATTTTTACAATAATACTTCTAACATATTCTTACTAATACAAACCATATTACATTAAAACAATAATTTACAATATACAAATATATCTTTTGTCTTTTTATTATAAATAAACCTTTAGTAGCTTTTTTTATACATAAAAATTTTTTTATTTAGTTGTTTCTTATTAATTTAGAAATTAAACTTTATTAATAATTCTTTATTTTTTTCAAACTATTTTATACATTAAAAAAATTTTATTCATGGAATCATTTAATATCAAATTAAAAAAGAGTATTATATAAAATAAACTTTATATATTAAAAATTCAAATATACGCGTTGCATCGAAAGTTGAAACTGACACCATTTTACCGATCATGTATATCTATTCTAACGCAAGTTATTTGCATTATGAAATGAGTCCCCGAATTTTACTGTTTAATATAAAGATAAATTTTCTCCTTCAAATATTTTCAAATAAAAATGTATATATTATTAGAGAGTAAAGAAAAAGAGGAAAGAATCTAAGAAACAAGATAATGATTTTATGTTTTATAATGAATAGAAAATATCTATAAGAGGCTTATGGGTCATTTTTAATAATTATAGATTCTTAATTACGGGGCTTTCGGGAATCATAAAAGATTGTTTTGCAAGAAAATCAAAACGTCCAATTAATAGTAATGTTATTGGAAAGAATTCCGAGAGAATATACTTAATAAAATTTCAGCAGATTTTATTTTCATTCTTAAATCGAGAAACATATTCTTATTTTTTTCTTTAATGTTCTTAACTTTACATAGGAATTACAACATGGTGTTGTAACCATTTATTTCTAATTATGATGCACATGCAACTTTGTTTATAATGCTAGTCCTATTTTAATCACATAACGATTTTTTTTGGCAAATTACATATTTAATTTTATATTGCAATTACATTACATTTCACGCGATATTTAAGTTGGATTAATAATTGCAATAAAAATGTACAAAATTTTGAACTTAAAATATACGAAAAACTGAAAAGTGTTATTTAAAAATATATTATGTTAGGTTTAGCCACCTTGTTTAAAATAGTTCAAAGAAATACAACGGAAGTGTATAATGCTATATTTAGCCATGCACTTTAAATAAAATAGGGCAAAGTAATAATAATAATAATAGAAATAAAATTAAAAAAAATATATATGAAAAAAGGTTATCTGAAATTAATGAGAACAGAATCTACAGTCAAAAAAAGAACTCAAAAATCTCTTTTCTCTTTTTCTCTACTTCAAAAAGGATATAGAATCATCGCCAAAAAAAAAACTTTAACTACAGTCAAAAACCACTCAAAAATTCCTTCTTCTCTACCCAAAAAAGAAATGGAATCATCAATAAAAACTAATAAATGATATTCGAAAAATTAAGTTTCCATACTCAGTAAATCAGTTTAGCGAATGCTTTTTTCCCTCCTTTTAACCCATGTCCGAAGCGGAATAAATCCCTTCGCACTTGAGTCATTGTCCTACATTTCATTTCTCTTCCCTAATTTTCAAGTTTTCCCCCCAAAAAAAACTTAGGGAACAATGTTAAACCATTGGCGGAAGTCGTCTTAAATTATATGGATGGGAAAGTGGTAGGTTTCCAGTTGAAGATTTATTTTACAATGAGAAGAAAAAAGATTTGAGATGATTCCATCTATTAAAGGAGTGTCTTAATTTTTACAATTTAATACATTACATATTAAATAGGAATCAAAATATTTTCAATTTAACTAAATATTTTTTTTTTTTTTAATTGAAGTTTCCATTCTCATTTTAAATTACTTTGCTTCGATGCCCTGATTTATTACAGAGGTATGAAAGGTAAACTCAAGCACTATCGTATCGTCAATGTCCACGAAGTGATAAGCCGCTTTAAAGATTTTAATATCTCCAATCACAAAATGAATAACTAAAAATAAACTTAAGCCTCAGACAAAGGCTCCGGATAAACTAGCTCCTACGCAGGCTCCACTCTGATATTTGAAAACAATTATACAAAGACGGTCACAAGGTCATTCTCCAGATCCGATTCGGTTTTTGTCTTCATAAATCTACTTTGCATGCCTTGAGATCAGTTCTAGTTTCCTACCTTCATCTTGCTTCTTCTTCTTCTTCTTCTTCTTCTTCTTCTTCTTCTTCGTTCTTCTTCTTTCTCTTCTTCTTCTTCTTCTTTCTTCTTCTTATCTTTTCTTCTTCTTCTTCTTCTTATTATTGATTATTATTATTATTATGATTATTTATTATTATTATTATTATATTATTATTTATTCATTATTATCATTTTATTATTATTACTTGTATTATATATTATTATTACTTATATTATGTATGATTATTTATTATTATTATTATTATTACTATTAATTATTACTTATTTTTTATTATTTATTATGATTATTATTATAATTGTATTATTATTGATATTATGATTATTATTATTGATTATTATATTATTATATTGTTATCATTATTATTATTATTATTATATATTATTATTATTATTTATTATTATTATTATGTATTATTTCATTATATTATTGTTATTATTATTATTATATTATTATTATATATTATTATATTCATTATTATTATTATCATTATTATTATTATTATATTAGTTATTCATTATTATTATTATTATTTATATATTATTGATATTTTATTATTATTATTATTATATTATTATTATTATTATTATTATTATTATTTTATTATTCATTATGATATTATTTTGATTAATTATTATTATTATTATTTTTATTATTTTAATTATTAATTATTACTATTTTATTATTATACTTATTATTATTAATTAGAGTTGAGGATGTTGGATTGCGGATGTGGATGTGGATTGGATTTTTGGGATGTGGATTTTCCACAATGCGGATCGCGGATGCGGATGGTCATGTCCATCACTAAATATATATATATATATATATATATATATAATATATATATATATATATATATTATTATAAATATTATATTATATATTATATATATATATATATATATATATATATATATATATTTATATATATATATTTATAGTATATATAAATATATATATATATATATATATATATATATATATATCACTATAGTATTATATAATATATATATATTATATTAGTATATAATATATAATATTTGAGGAAGTTAATTTGTAAGAAAGTCACCTAGTGACATGAAGGGAGTTGTTTTTTGTACAATTGACCTAGTACACATGCAATTATACAGCTGTGAAGGGCTTGAAGTGTATCGAGTTTGTATCTATGCTTAGAATTACATTAACAGGTATCTTCTCTGCATACCCACTATGAACCTATTTCAACTTTTCAGTGCTCCAATATAAGGCGAGCAGTATTTTGAATTCTTTAATTGAAACTGACAACCGCTTTTAGACGATCATGTATTTCTATTTCTAACGCAGAGTAATTTCATTCAAGAATTGAGCCCCAAATTTCTCTTATTTAACATAAAAATTAATTTTCTTCTCAAATATTTGCAAACAAAATTGTTTATAATGTTAGAGAGTAAAGAAAAAGAGTAAAGAATCTATCAAACAAGGTAATGAATTTATGATATAATAATGAAAAATAAAATATTAAAAAGATGCTTATGATAATTTTAATAATTATAATCCTAATTACGGAGCTTTTTGGGCGATCACAAAGATTTGTTTTGCAAGAAAATGCTAAAACATCACATGATAGTTAATGTTACTGGGACAGAATTCAGAGAGACATATAATAAATAAAAATTCAACAGATTTGATTAACATTCTTAAAGCAAGCAAACTTATTCTTATTATTTACTTTCTTATATTCTTTGCTTCTTTCATAGAAATAATAAATGATATATGTAACCATTTATTTCTATTATTATCAAAGGTAATCACCCGTTTTAAAAAATAATTCTCCTTTTTAATAATATAATTATTTTTTTTTTTAAATTACCAATTTAATTTACATAGATATGCAAATTCTACATTACATTTCACTAGATAATTTTAGCTTTGCGAGTCAATAATTTGCTATAAATATGTTACAAAATTTTTGAACTTATTAATACATGAAAAGTATTATTTTAAAAATATATGTATATGATCGGAATTGGCAACCTTGAAAAAATAGCTACAAGGAACACTATATCATATATATATATATAATATATATACCTTATATATATATGCTATATATATATACTATATAATATATATAAATATATATATATATATATTTAATAAATATGTATTACATATATAATATAATATATATATATAATTATTATATATAGTATACATATATAATATATATATATCTATATATAGTATAAATTACAACGGAAATGTTTATGCTATTATTTAGCAACCCATATATTAACAATAGGCCAAAATAATAATAGAAATAAAAATTAAAAAAATACATAAAAATGGAAATTATCCGAAATAATTGAGAAATGACAATCTACAGTCAAAAAACCAACTCAAAATTCCTTCTTCTCGTTACTCAAAAAGGAAAATGGAATCATCAATAAAAACTTAAAATGGGCTTATACACAATTAAGGTTGCCATAACTTCAGTAAATTCAGCTTTAGCGAATCTTTTTTTCCCTTCCTTTTAACTCCATTCCGAAGCGAATAAATCCTTCGCACTTGATTCATTGTCCTACTTTTTTCATTTCTCTTCCTAATTTTCAAGTTTTCCCCCCAAAAAAAACTTAGGAACAAATGTTAAAGATTGGTGAAGTCCGTTTGAATTATATGATGGGGTGGTAAGTTTCAGTTGAAGATTTATTTTACAATGAGAAGAAAAAAGATTTGTGGTTGATTTCCATTATTAAAAGGAGTGTCTTAATTTTACAGATTCTCCCATATTTTAAGGGGTGAAATAAATTCAATAAAATTATTTGCAATTTAACTAAATATTTTTTTTTTTTTAAATTGAGTTTTGATAAATACTTCTATAATTAAAGAAAAATCGATTCTGATCTATTACAGAGTAATAAAAGGTTAATTAAGAAATTTCGTATCATAAAAACCACGAGTGATAAGCCGCTTTTAAGAATAATATCTCCTATCTCAAATGGAATAACTTAAAAATAACTTAAGCTCAGACAAAGGACTCCGGATAAAACTGGCTCCTTACGAGGCTACACTCGGATATTATTGAAAGACGTTATATTATACAAAACAAGGTCACAAGGTCACCAAGGTCAGGCTACAGATCCGATTCGGTTTTTAGTCTTCATAAAGTCTATTTGAATGCCTTGAGATCAGTTCTTAGCTTCCTTAAAATTTCTTGCTTTCCTTCCTTCTTCTCTTCTTCTTCTTTCTGTCTTCTTCTTCCTTCTTCTTCTTCTTCTTCTTCTTCTTTTCTTCTTCTTCTCTTACTTCTTTCTTCTTCTTTTCTTTCTATCTCTTCTTCTTCTTCTTTTTCTTCTTTGCTTCTTCTTCTTTCTTCTTTCTTCTTTCTTCTTCTTTTCTTTTTCTTGGAAAAAAAGCAGATTCTTACTTTTTCTTCTTCTTCTTCTTCTTCTTCTTCTTCTTCTTCTTCTTCTTCTTCTTCTTCTTCTTCTTCTTCTTCTTCTTCTTCTTCTTCTTCTTCTTCTTCTTCTTCTTCTTCTTTTTTCTTTAGAAGAAACTAATCTTCATGAATTCTTTTTCTTCATTTTAAATATTACTTCTTTTAAAATATTATTTCTTATTAGTATGATTATTATGTATTTTGATTTATCATAATTATTATAGTTATTATTATTAGTATTATGTATTATTTCTGGTGTATTATTATTTATTCTATTATCATCATTATTATTATTAATTATTGCTAAAGATTTAAGTCAACATTTTTGGAGGAAAACAAATTTAAGGAACAGAACAAATCAATTTTAAAATTTTAAAAGAAAAAAAAAGAGTAATAAAACAAAATAGTAAAATCGAAAAAATAAAAGACAAATTTAAATGAAAATTCAAATTCAAAACATTTCTTCAACCAAACAACAAGTGAAGTTAAAAGAAATTAAGACCCATTTCTTTAATACCTCACCTACAAGGAAATAAAAAGGAAATTGAGAAATATTAATGATGATGAAAAAGATTTTCTTTTGTTTATTTTTTTCCTCAATACACAATCAGAATACGAATTTGTTCACCATTGAAAAAGAAAAAATCGGAAAGAAAAAGAAACCCTAAATCTTCACGAAAAAGTTTTATATTGAAAAGTTTTATATATATAATTTCATTAATTTTCTTATATACTATATATATTCAATATTATACATATATATATATATTATATAATATATATATTATATATATATATATATATACTATAATATATATATATTATTATATTATATAATATAGTAATTATAATATTATAGTATATATATATATATATTATATATATATATATCTTATATATATATATTTATATAATTATATATATATATATGATATATATATATATATATATATTTATATATATAATATATATACTATATATATATATATATAATACTATATATATATATACTTTATATATAAATATTATATAATATATATATATATTATAATATATGATATATATATTATAATACATATATATTATATATATTATATATATACTTTATATTTTAAATATATATATATGATATATAAGTATATAATTATATATATATATATATATTATATAGTATATAATATTATGTTATATATATAGTATTATATATATATATATAGTATATCAGTATATATGTATATATATAGTATATATATACTATATATAATTAATATATATATATAATATATATTTAGTATACATATATATATATAAATATATATATATATAGTATATTATATTTATATATTATATATATTAGTATAATATATCGATAGTAATCATAATATAAAATACCACGGAGGTTAGAGTCATAAAATATCGAACAATCAAGATTAGTCTTTTTCATATCGTTACAAATTACAGCTTGACTTGGGTACTGTCCGTTGTGCCGTCTGTCGGAAGATTGTTATTCAAGAATGCCCATTTTCAAAAGAAGAGCAATATTAAATTTTTTTATCAAATTACGGAAAACGATTTCAGAAACATTCAGTTTTATAAAGGAGGTGTATGGTCATGAATCATTTTCGCGAACCCGAGTTTACGTAGTGGTAAATGCGCTTTAAAGAGGGTAGGGAGTCTCTGGAAAGATGCTGAGCGTGGTTAGCAGACCAACAACTGTTCTTAATGATTGGACACCCAATTGCTAGAGTACGGGAGGTGAATTCGAGGTGACCGGAAGGCTTTATCATTCGATGATTTGCTAATAATTCTGGCGAGTTTCCATGGCAGTTGTCACACATCCTCTATTAAAAAACTTGAACATGCAGCGGGTGTGTGCACGCCTTCACCAAGAATTCCTCACCCAAAAGTTGTGTGAAGAACCTGCCAACATAACGAAGAGCTCATTGCTATGGTGGATGCTGATCGAGGATTGTTGAATAGCGGTAATGAACTGGCATGCTAAGACTTACACTCACCCCTCAAATGAGTGTCAGACGTCTGAGTGAAAATCTCCGAGTTTCACCACGAAAACAAAAGGTTCAAACAGATTGGTTCAAATTTGAATTGATTGCTGGAGTCCCATCTTTCACATCACAGGTTTTCGTTACATAGAGTTCATACTCAGCGTCGTACATATACAATTGACAATCTCCGTAGGCCTTTGTGAGCAATGCCAACGCAAAACATCTGGCAGCATTGGGAAGACGAAAATTGGGTATGCACTGATTATCAATATGTATGATATCGTTCACCGTTCACCGTGTTACCCATGGTGTCCGAATATCTGCAACAGCCCACGTACCCTCATTGCTTTCTCACCTCCTACTACCCAAATTTTGGCTCCAGCTGATTTTAATCCTTTCCTCACATAAAAGGGAGACGATTTCAACAGCAGAAAAATACAAAGTTTCTACGCGCGCTAGTTGAAAGACAGGTAACAAAGATGCGTTCTACGCGATGGTTCGAGCAGTGGTACGAGCGCTGGCAAATGTGTGTGGCAGCCGAAGGAAAGGTATTTTGAAGGTGGTTTTTTGTAATATGTTTTATCATATACGGTCATAAAGTTTCACCGTTAACACAGTCCTCAAAAAAAAGTATTTTTTGAATTTTGAATATATAATATATGATATATATTATATTATATGATATATAGTATATTATGATATATATATATATATATATATTATATATATATATATATACTATATATATATATATATATATATATATATATGATATATTTATATTGATATACTGATATATATATAATATATTATATATATATAGTTTGTGTAAAATGTAATTGTGAATATAATTGTATCAATACGATAAAAAGGTATATTTAGAAATTTAATGTATGTTTCGACTTTAACTCATATATACTATTATATATTATAATATATATATATTATATATAGTATATATATATTATATATATATATAATATATAATATATATATATTATATATATATATATATAGTATATATATATCTATATATATTATATATATATATAATTATCTATATATATATATATATAGTATATAAACTATATTATATAATATATATATATATATATATAGTATATTATATTATATATATAATTTTGTAGTATTAGTAGTAATAGTATTAACAGGTACTGTAAGGATATAAATATATATATTATATATATATATAGTATAATAATATATATATATATATATATATATTATATATATATATATATATATACATATATATACATATATATATATATATATAGATATATTAATATATAAGACCTATCATATATATATATATATATATACTATATTATATATATATATATATATAATATATATATAGATATATAATATATATATATATACGTATATATATTAACAATATTATATATATTATACTATACCGTATATTTATATATACATATTATATATATATATTTATAGTATATATATATATATATATTATAATATATATATATACGGCGAGAAGGCGGGGTGAGATTAGTATATATATATATATATATATATATTTATATTTATATATACATATATATAGTATATATATGATATATATATATAATATATATAGTATATATATAATAGATATGTAATACCTATACCTATCATACAATAACTTCAGTCAACTTGAGGGATAGGTGTATATTTACCTTTATTTACATATGTGCTCCCATACTAGATATATTATCTTATTATTATATTATATAAATAATATTTTTGTAATACAAATTATTTTATAAACTGTACCTTTATATTTATAAATATATTATGTACAACGGTTAAAGTTATTCTTTATATGATATACTACTTATATACTATAGTACATTATATATATTATATAGATCTCCCTACGACTGCATAATTTAACTACATTTCGTCTTGATGGAGTCTTCTTTATTACATCAGGCTATATATATTATAATATTATTATTAAATATATGTATATATAACCAAACATATTATAGTAAACGTCGCTGGGATAGAATTAACAATATCATTATGTGATATATATATTATTAAGTATATTGCTGTAAAAAGCCCTTCTGATCCCCTCACACCTAAAATACTATCTCTCTGG
>JABUQX010117230.1:0-16708 GCA_015478945.1 Trachelipus rathkii | reverse complement strand
TTAGAGCAGAGTAAAGTACACATTGAATAATCAGAGCAGGCTTTAAAAGGAGAGGATATAAAGTTCCAGCAGGAAATGCAGAAGATGGACGAATTCCACAGCGACAGAGATGGTGGGGGAAAAGAGATATCACCACAACGAATAGCCTGGTTTTTTGAGTTACCATTGTCAACACAAAACTCGGCGCAGATACACACCCCTTGTGTACGAGGTGGGGTGGTAAGTCGCGGGGTCGAGAAGATGTAGTTTCCCTCTCGTAGCACCGCCCCTTTAATACTAATAGATAGGAATAATCATCAACATCAGCGAACAAAGTAGAGGGTCAATGTGAACTGGAAAAGCTACAGAACAGTTTATAGATTTTTGGCCTGATTGACGTCGACCCTGTCTAAAGCAGGTTTCAAAACCAAAACCACAAACCCCAGATATGAGAGCAGTACTTCCTACAAGGGCGGATGAGGCCCTTGATATATCCGGAAATACAACTGACGAGAGAAGAGGAAAAAAGTTCTCGCAGTCTAAACAGAACTTCGTGTCTTAGACCTAACAGAACGTGTTGAATGATTGGTTTTTCCAAGAACAGTTTTGATATGTTTTATGTTGCAACGGAGAGATGTTTCATTTTGGCACTACGGAGAGACATGACACCTTTGGCACTCCTGGAAGGTGAAACGGTTTTTAGTTTGGAGCAGATTAAAGGGATTTGTATGTTTAGAGAAGGAGTTGAGATTTTAAAGAAATTGAATTCAACAAGGTGGTTAGAGACCCACCCCTCAGGGTAGAATTGCTATCCGAATATCAGCGAGAAAATAGGAATCGAAACATAAATAAGAGACTAGAATCCTTGAAGAAGGTTGAACGAGGATAGCCAGAAGTGATTTGAGTGAAGAATGAAGGGGAGGATTTCCGAGTCTCTCAGCAATGAGGTGAATAGAGTTTGAGGTGCAGGTTGAGGAGATCATTAATGAAAAAGTAGGAATAACAGTAAGGAAAGAGAACCCTGAGGGACACCAATATTGACAGAAAAAAGAAGTCGCCCCATCACAACAGCCGATATTGAGCGATGAGAGAAAATTTGCCAATAGAAAGCAAAGAGAAGGAGGAAAACCCAAAAAGGAGAGCTTGGAGAGGCGTAACACATGCCATACTTGGTCAAATGCTTTGGGGATGTCAAGCGCCACCACGCAAGTCTCCCCGTAGTTCCTAAGAGCGAAAAACCATAAATCAGTTAGATAGGAAAAGATATTGCCAGTAGAGCTTGAGCGCGAAAGTCTACTGGGCGATCGGAATGGGTTCCCGGATGTCTAAGAGTGAGGTGAGAAGGTTTCAAAATCTTAGATAATTAACAAGTGATATATAGGACGATGTTGAAGAGATCGAGAGGTCCTTTATCGGAATAGGTTGGACATGGTTTGAGCTACAGCACTGAGGGAGATAAAGTGCTAGTATTGAACAGAGAGAGTATAGTTGAATGAGGGGCAGGAACAGCACCGGAGCCACTTCCTCAAGCTCGGGGAGATGTCACCGGCTGCACCGCTTCCTAACGTTCATAAATTTCAGGGGCCCATGCATCGCATCAAATGTAATCACAGGGCAAGGCATAGGACACCTGAAGAAGAATTAGTAGAAAGAGGGATGCCAGAATCGTCCAGGGTTGGTTAGAGGAAAATAAGGAAGCCGAAGAGATTGGCTTTTCTTAGAATTAGCAACAGAATCATCAGATTCGAATAAGAGGAGGAAAGGGAGATTTACAGAAAGTTGCTAGAGTGTATTGGCAAGAGCCAGAAAGATTTGTCAGCAGGTCAGCCCAAGGAGGTGAGCGCACTTTCGTTTGATGAAAGTCCACTTTGCTCGTCGAAGAGAATCCCTGCAACGATTTCTAGATGAATGAAAATAGCAAGGAAGTTAAAGAGCCTAAGGTATACACCTCGATACGCCACGTGTTCTTGCATGAGATGGCCAGAGAACAAGCAAATCAACCGATGGATTATGAAAGTATCAATCCCAAACGCCCCCGTCACTCTCTCCATCAACGATTACAGCGTCGCTCCTTACTCTTTAAATCTTTATACATCCATCATTAATCCTTACTGAGGTAGCCAATTTGCTATCATCTGCAAACTTTTTGGAAACCTTAAATTTAATCCTGGGTCTAAATCGATTTTATATTGAGGGGCAGCACTTGGACCTAGAAAATGGTTACAACCAAAAACATGTCTCCCATTTTGGGTTGGGAAAAAGACATTAGTTATGTTCAAGTCGTGTTTTTTGTCATTTTTTTCAGTTTTTTCGTTTTTTTTCATTAAGAATTGTATTTTTTACAAAAATTAAGAGGCTAAATGATATTATCCTGTTGTTTTTCATTTTTCAATTATGAGGATATGAAAATAAACAAATATTCCATTTTGATTTTAAAATGGCAGAACTACCTTTCTCTTATATTTTCAATTGTTTTTGTTACAATTTACAGTAGGTTGTAGCCTACGAGGACTGCTGTTTGTAGGCTTACTTACTAATTTTTACTATTGTTTTTACATTGTTCAATAATCATATTATCATTTACTTTTAAACAGTAAGATATTATATTATATAAATGAGCTCTGATGAAATTCAAGGACTTAGGATGGCAAATGAAATAAAAATATTGAAATTAAATTATGTACCAGATTGTAAATGAAGGAGGATGAATGAATGACTAAATTAAATATTTGGCTTTGGAATAGCAACTTTTGATTCACTTAATCACTAGTCCCCACGCCCCAGACCCCAGTCACTACTGAGTACCACTACTGAGTACTGACTACGTTCAAGCTCATTATCACTGGGTTATCACAGCGTGATCAGCCACATTTAATTTTGATAGGACTGATAAGCTGATATCTCATAGTAGTATGAAGTATCATGGAGAATGACAGTGGTGAAGTAACAGGACTCTTAAGCTTAGCTGCCTAGCATAATCATCTCTCTCAGTTGACAAATTTTCAGATTTCTAGTTTCGTAGTTATAGCAATAAAATACTGTTTGCAACTTCTAACAACAAGTTACATTTCGATGCGGAGGACTTGCCTACCTTTTATTTCCTTTAAAAAAATACGAGTCACACGACTTTGCATGTGGCATTTTCTAAAATTCTGATAAATAATTATGATAAAAATATTACTGAAAGCTGAAACAGCGTAAGAAAACATTATTGAACCACACTCAATATATGAGAAGCAAAATTCATAATTTAATTATTAACAGGTGTCAAAACATAAAATTTTAAAACACAAACACAGGGGCTTAAGACGAGTAGGAAATTGGAACCAAAAAATGTCCAAATTGGAGCATATGTTAAAATTTATAAATAATTGTTCAAACATGTAAAAAACTTAATTGAAAAAACGAAAAAAACAAATTTTTTCAGGCTGTTTTTTCATGAAAAAAAATGTTTTTCGAAAAAACGAAAGCTTGTTTTTTTCCTTTCCCAGCCCTACTCTTATCCATTTAAGTAAATACTTTTCATTTCATTAATTACTTTGCTAATTATTATTAAGAGACTTACAATAAAAAATTTTAATTACTTAAATTTTGGGGGGTTGAAACCCCTGACCCCCCTGTCCAGCCTTGTGTGTATTATATATATATATATATATTATAATATATATATTAAATATAATATAATATATATATATAATATATATATACCGTAACGGCAATTTGGAACGGTTTAGCCTTCAATAAAAAAGGTCACATGTTGAGTGAATAAATGCGTGGTATAATTTAAAAAAATACGGATGAAGAACATTTGTTGAGTATTTACATGCAATTTATGTGTTCTTTCTGCTGTTTATATATTCAAAGGAGGGTCATAACTGTTGTAAGGTGACAAAACTTCAACGGGGGTTACTTGGAACACCCATTCTAAGTTTCTCAGGGAGGCCATTTCAAGTTAAATTCTTGACAGTAAGTACTTAAATTTGGTTATATCATATAGTGTTTCCATCTTACAACACCTATGGTTGCAGCAAGGTGCACCTTTAGGTCCTCCCTCTGTCCACATCGTATAAAAGGTGCATTTGCCTCCTGGAGGGTTTTTATATACAACAAATGGAGGCAGAAGGGTGCCATCAGGCGACACACACAAAATTACAGTTACACACGACTTGGTGTAATTTGCAACACGATTTGCAACACAATCTGGGTATTTGATCCCCCTTAGGTACAGGTAGTTCTTCAGTCCAGGTTATCAGCCAAGGTTGGTTTCCGTAGTAATTGAATAGTGCTATTTTTTTGCTGCCAATCGTAAAAGACAGCTCCATTCCTTCTACAGAGCTTCAAAGGCCTGCACCAACGCCGATTAATATAATCAGCATAAGTTCTCGTTTCTTTTTGTCTAATATATGACCATCTTGAAATTTTTATAAATATGGTACTTAATATTTTCTTTAGTTAAGTAATTATTTTTAAACTAAATTTTAATTTTTTTAACAGGTAAATTTAATGATCAGTTTCTTTAAATCTATTAAATAGTCTGAAAAAAAGCAAAATAATTAGTAGAAAAATGCATTTTAAAACAGTGGGGGCAACTTGGAACGCCCATTCCAAGTAGCCCCACTGTTAAAAAAAATTTCATAACTTAAAAATCGTAAAAAAATTTTTTTATCAATTATGTCAAAAAAATACCTTATATGACCCTTATCATACATGCCAAATTTTGGGGGGGGTCAGATATTCCTGACCGGAAATATGGGGTAACATTTTTTAGGGGTTTGAAAACTAGTAGAAAATGAAAAAATACACATTTGCATGTTAAAACAGGATATTAAAGGTTTGTGTTTTACATTCATATACCGTCTTAAAGAGCATCATTTCACGAACAAAATGAGCCTACAACCACCTTTCTACTCCAAATAGTTTGGGAATTATCAACAAAATGATAAATGGTCAAAGGTTTCAAGTTGACCCAGTTTAGGTCCCTTACGTCTATTAATATATGGTAATACTGTAGACGCGCCAACATTTAGACCGAAAATTTCGTTCCAAAAAAATTCTAATTCAGAAAAATTAAGTAGTTAGGTTTTTAATAAAAGAGTTGTTGGAAGATTACGTAACTTCCCAGAAACTTGCATTTTGAATTATCTTAAAACCTTGACGTTATTTTTTTGAACTGAAATTTTTTTCAACTAGAAAATTTTCACAAAATTTTAAGTCTCAAATTGTGTGGGTCCATTTTATACCCTATTATATATATTATATATAAGATATATACTATAGAAATATATATATATATATATATAATATAATATATAATATATTAATATATAGATTATATATTAATATATATATAGTGCATTCAAGTTAAAGCGTTAATCCGTAATTAACTCGTTAATTTTTTAACTTTTTAACGCTTTCGTTAATTTCGAAAATAAGTAACGACTATTAACGAGTTAAATGTTCCCCTACATCCGTTAACGGTTACCTTAATTTTATAAAATATTTTATCAGATTTAAATTGTATTAGATCGATTTTCGATAAAGATAGCTTTTTTTACTTAAAATTCCCTAAACGTCCTCTCATGCTCAAAATGTTTTTGTTCTTACACGGCACTATCACGTTTAGAACCCTTACACATGTTTTTTTTATGCTTTCGATTTCTTATTGGTCGCTGCAGAATAGGGACTGTTTGTCGTTCAATGGGCATTAACTTCTTCGTTTGTACTTGAACTTGTCTTCTTTGTGGGGCTAACATAAAAATATAAGAAGTAGGCCTTATATGGGTTGATCATTTATAAAAAATATACATAATTCAATTGAAGTTGTGTATGGCCTATTATTTTCAATAATATACTATTTTAATAGGCTTGGAAGAAGTCGTCGTTCTCCCTAGTACTCTACCTAATTTTTGCTCTGTCAGACATCCGATGCAGGATATTATTCGACTGACCAGGTACCTTCACTAAAAGAAAGTGTGATATACCCTTCTTGATTCTCCTTCTGATAAAAATTTGTCTGGTCTCTGCCAAAACGTCTCCTAACTTTCTGTACAATTGCCTTCCCCCTTCTTAATCTCGTTGACCGGTTTGTTGCTAACACTCGGCTTCTGAAATGGCTAATCCCTTTGGTCTTCTTTTTCATCTAATTTCAACTTGGACGATTCCGATATCTTTCATCCTCCTATTCCTTCACTCAGGTGTCCATGTCTCTACCTGTCATTACTCATGATTCGGTGACATGAGATACTGAGATCTATGAACGCCAGGAAGGCCAGTCCCAGGATGGCATCCTCCTCGTGTTTTGGGAGTGGGCTTTCTGAACTGGTTCTGTCCTCTTCAACTCACTCCCTATGCTTAATACTTACTTTTCCTCAATGCTGGTAGCGCGCTTTTTATTCACCCAATCCCAAAAAAGGTAGCTGCATGGGCGTAAACAGAGGGGCAGGGGGACCTTGCCCCCCTCTAAAGTCTTGGCGAACTAAAATAAAAGGGTACCTATATGGTGTGCCAGAGACGTTTTCAAGTTTATTAGTAGAAAACTGAAAATACATTAATCATCATATAATGAAGCCATATTAATGTGTTAATTTTTCTAAAGAGTTTAATGTGTTTTCGTTTTCATAGTGGCTTGAAGTCAACTAGCTGTGCAAATATCTGTTTTGCGTCAAAGCAAATATTAGGTAATATATGTATAGATATATATTATATAAGATATATTATATATTAATAATATTAAATGATATATATAATATATATATAACTATTATATTATATATATCTTCAACCTTGCCCCCCTAAATGAAATCTTGCCTCGAAAAAAGGTAGCGCTCTGATCCTTCTAGATGTATCGCCTATCCTAACCTGTTTCTAAATCTATAATCTTTGAAACTTCCTTAACTCTCATTTCCTCAATCATTTAGAATCTCAGTCCCCTTCTTCAGATCGTCAGTGGGCTTTCCGACTTCGAGATCATGCTCGGTGACATCCGTCCTATCTACTATAAGGTCTTCTACCTGTAAGGGACCATGGGGAGTCTTGTGTGGTAGCGCTTGCCATACCTAAAGCTTTTGACAGGGTATGCATGCCGTCGCTTACTCTCTAAGCTACCTTCCTTTGATTTTCCCCTTCGCTTTTGACACGCTTGGTTCTAGTTTTCTTTCATGTTCGTTTTCCATTCGGCTCTTGGTTAATGGAGCCAACCTTCCTCTTTTCTTATTAATTGTGGTTGTTCCTCAGGGTTCTGTTTATCTCCAGCTTTATTCCTACTTTTCATCAACGATCTTCTTAGCTGCACTTCTACTAACTCTGTTCACTCTTATGCCGAGGACTCACTCTCCATTCTCTCCTCCACTCATTTCAATTGTGCTCCATCTAATGTTGTATCTAGAGTTGTCTCTCGTCTACAGCTTTCTGATTCGTGTGGCTTGCCGATTTGGTCGGGATTCTCAGTGGGAACCTTATCTTGATAAGTTTTACTCTTTGAAAACTCAACTTCTTCATATCCCCTCTCTAAAACACTTCCCCAACTTTCCTATCCCTTGACGGCTCTATTATCTACCCATAATACAACATAACATTCTTAACTAAACATAAATAGTGAATTGTCTTGCATATGGAATACTGTTCCACACATTTGGGGTGGATCCGGTTCCACCCTCCTTTTGAATAGAGTTGAAGTTAAGCTTCGAAGGCTAAGAGGCTTACATAACACGTCCCATACTTCTGATCTCATTTGACCTTCTTTCTGTGGCGTCGTATCGTCGGTTGCCCTATCTCTTTCTAGAGGTATTACAACGCAGGTGCGTCGTGAGAGAAATGATCCTCTCGCATTCTCCACCGCATGCGTTCGCCTCTAAGCACAAGGGTTGCTTTGTTCCTCATTGAGAAATTGTAGTGAAGATTGGAGACTCAAGATCACTCGTTGTGTTCCTCTTCATTTCATGCATCATCTATTTTCCTTCCTTCTTCTATTTTCCCTGCCAATATTGAATTGTCCTGCTTTTAAGTCGCCCGTTCTGCACCACGCGAGGGAATTAGCGCAGGCAGGGACTGGGTGCGGTTTACATTTCCATTTTATGTTATTTTTTTTTTTTGGTATTTTTCCCCCCCCCCCCCTCCTTTTGAAAGGGCCCTGCCCGTGAGTGGTGGTATCATGTAAAAAAAAAAAAAAATGAATTTAGGTGGGGTTAGCTTTGGAAGTATTTTTGGCAAGCGGCAAAAGATATCTGCCACGTCAAAGCCTAAATTATTAGTCAGATAGGCTTAACAACATTATTAATATATGTTAGGGAATTTATTATATAATTATTATTATTATATGATTATTATTATTTATTATTATTCTGCTCCATCTATCAATTTGTGAAAATTATGAAAAATTATACTATTCCTGACATATTTTTGAAGACGGTTAACGTTAACGATTTACGTTAACTTCCGTTACATTCGTTACCGATAAACGCTTATAATTAACGCTGTTAATGTTTTTTGTTAACGATTAAAGATTAACGACGTTAACTTTCTCATCTACGGTGCCCGCCTTTATGATTAGTATATAATATATATATATATATATAAATATATATAGATATTTTATTACAATAAAAATATTATTTCATCTGCTTATGATAAATGCTTCCTTAATGTTTCTCAAATATATTTATATATATTATATATATATATATATATATATAATATTATATATATAGATATATATATATATATATATAATTATAGTCTTCAAAATATATATATATAGTCCCTATATATATATATATATATATATATATATATATTAATATATATATATATATATATATATAATATTATATATTATATATATATATATTATATATACGGATATTATATATAATATATTATATATATATATTAATATATATATATATATATAATATATATTAGATATAGATTATATATATGTAAGGGGGCCTGTTACACCCTGGATTTATACTGCTAAGCCAGTTTTTGACATATATACCCTACCTGTTTGGATTTAACTACCACACTTTTGTTTATTGCAAAGTTAAAACCAGGACTTATTATTTTTGTTTATCTTATTTAGTATATTTTCATCTATCAATTTTATTTATTATACTGTATTTATTATTCAACTTCATAATATCAGCATTTACCTTTAATGTTCTCCAATTTTTCTTTTTTAAATATAAAGCTCCAGATAATATCAGTATATCAGATTTTATACACATGCTTAGTCTATATAATATAACAGAAATATATCCCATTTATATATTTTGACTGTCGCTGTATGGAATGTCCTTAACTCACCTCGTGAGGGAGTGAATTCTTTTTTGATGATTTATTTCATGTAATTACTTAATTATTATGTGCTGCATAAACTTGGAACAAATAAAAAGTTAAAAAATGTAAAAACTATAAAACAATTAAATGTGTTGCAGTGCATTGCCCCGACATCATTAGCTTCTCCCCAAGTGTACAAAAGGAATTAGAAATCCCCTCACTGTACTCAAAGGGTTAGTCTCTTGACTTTTATAAATTAAAATGTAATTGGAAAAACTAGATTATAATAATATTAATATATATATTATAATTCTAGGGTCCCAATCCTGGGCTTCCCAATCCTGGGCTTTCCAATCTTGGGCCATCATTTTTCCACGGACCCATTATCTTAAATTGTACCAAGTTTCTAATTCTGGACCTGAACTTTGTCGGATCAATTACGAGGTTTTAGGATGATTACTACTGCCCAAAAAACTTAGGTGAACAGTGATAACGTTTAGTGCCTTTCGAGTGAAATTAACTAAAACTTTAACAGTTTATCTCAACCACAGCATAGTCTGCAGCTATTGCGTGATCAGATAACTGTAAGTAGAAAACTTTATGAAAGTGCACCTAACAGTTACCCCTATCCGTTCCATACCTCATGAGCAAACCCAGAAATCGAATCAGAACTTTTATTCACTAAGAAATTAAATGATGTCCTAAATGATAAATCTTAAGTTAAGTCTATGTATAAATTTTATTCGAATATTTGTACACTCTGTATATACGTGTGAATGATTGTCTGAAAGTTTAATTCCTTAAACACAAACTACACTCCAAGTAAAAAAACAAGTCTTGAACCAGAAAACAGGGATCATAAAAACATCGGACACTGAATAATTTATCGGAAAGTATGTGCGTTCCATAGGTTCGTCCATACTTCTTTTGTATATAAACCAACCTAACTATTAAGTAACTTAACTTTAAGTTTATAAACCTATAATCCTCTAACCTGATGGTTTACCTCAACCTGAGCCTTTAAAAATATTGTATATAAAATATATTATAATTAATGATAAGTTAAATATAATAAAAATAAAAACAACACATCTTTTTTCTTTCTATCCTTCTTATCTATCATCTATAAAGTACCCTCTTCTTGAATCTAATTCTAATAAAGTGTAACATCGTAACTTCAAAACCAACACAAGTCACACACAGGCGATCAGCACCAATGAATGTTAACAAGGTTCCAGAGGCATAGCAACCTCCGCTAGGAATTATTTGACATGCCTGATAGTGCCTAGAAGTGAAGACAATAGGAGAAGATCATATCTCACTTTTCTTCAAGGTACCCTTATATATTTTTCTTACTTTTCTATTTTCTTTTTACTGATTATAATTTATAACTTAAAACTTGAAATCATACTTTAATAGTCAGAATCAACTGAAATAAATTTTCTTTGATTTTATGCACAACTTGGAGAACAGGCTCTAAATACGATAAGGCCGATACGATAACGTAATATCCGGTGCAACTTTTATGCCTTACTGCCCTGTTCTCCGTAACATATATATATCAGGGTTGGGTTCAAGTACATTCTTTCAAGTACAAGTACAAGTACTCTAGAATTGTTCAAGTACAAGTACAAGTACAAGTACTCTAGAATTTGTTCAAGTACAAGTACAAGAACAAGTAGCTACATGGTATCAAGTGCAAGTACAAGTACAAGTACTTTATGAAAACTTGCATATATATATATATATATATATATATAATATATACCGTATATATATATATATATATATATATATATATATATATATATTATATATATATATATACTAATAATATATATATATATATATAATTATATATATAGAATAATATATATATAGTATATATATATATTATATAATAATAATATATATAGTATAATTATATATATATACTAATATATATAATATATATATATATACTAGTCATATATATAATATATATACCGTAAAACAGGGCATCGGTCCAAAATAAGGGGTACTCAAAATGCTAAGGTTTATGGGACTATTTTTTTTTTTTTTCGAAATTTTTTTTTTATATGTTATGTTATCCTTTAGGAGTAAAATTAGTATAATTGTATTTGTATATATAATATAGGATTAATGTTAGAAGCCGATAAGTAACGTGGACCGAATTGCCCCACGATTTTGGGGGTCGGGGCAATTCGGTCCACTTCAATTTTCACATCCATAAGAATCCTCAATTAAAGTGTTTTATTTAATAAATTATATGATAAGTCAGTTTTCATTTTTAAACATAATGGTATTACAATATTTAAGAAATTGGGTTTGAAAACTAATTAAATGTTCGAGTTTGCGTTCCCGTTTTTGTCAAACTGCAAAATCTTTAAAAAAGGCCTCGCCTAACGTAAGGAATTTCCTTAATATCTGATAAAGGGTTGCCTATTCTTTTTTTTATTTCTGTTCTTACGAATTAGATGCATTGCTATTAATTGTAGCGAGCGTTTTCTTTACGATTTTGCGATGTTGACAAAAATGAACGCAAACGCTGTTTGAGCAAATGAACGAAGCTCAAGCATTCAACAACTATCTGATGCATCAAGATAGTATTTAACAAACTTTTGCAGTTTTTTAGTGTGGGAAAACTACATAAAATGTTCGGTTTGCGTTCCTTTTTTTCAAATGCAAATATCGTAAAAAAATGCTCACCAATCGTAAGGAATTTCCTTAATCTTTGTATTCTATTATTACACGAATTAAGGAAATTCCATTTATCAGCTATTTGGTGATAACGTTTTTTTTTAAACAATTCTGCGTTTTGACAAAAAACGAACTGTAATGTTATTAATTCTGTAAGGGTTGCTGAATTCTTTTTATTTTAATTACACAAGAATTAAGGATCACTTCTTTACGTTTGGCTGAGTGTTTCTTTAACGATCTCTCTCGCTGCTTTTGACAAAAACGAACGCCAACTCTTTAACAAAAACGAATGCAAACTCGAGCGTTTTAGGGCATATTTACGTTTCATAAGAACCATGCCGAAGAACGAAAACTGCTTAGAGTCTTGGCAAACATCTCATCAGGCTTTCCTTTGTATCCTGCCGTGTTACTTTTGCGTAAGTGTGAACCATCTTGCTGAAAAAATTTGTATAGGTTAATTAGGCCTAAGTTAAAAACTTTACCTACCTATCTTGCTGTAAAAGTGTAAAAATTATTTTAAACATTATATTTCGGACATCTTTTTGTAAAAGAGTATTTAAAAAATTTAATTTAATGAAGATTTCAATGTGGACCGAATTGCCCCACGCAAATTTTTAAACCTGCACCGAATTGCCCCATGTTACAATTTATATAATAAAACATATTTATCTCTTGCCTGAATGACTCCAACGATTGCATTAAGGTTATGAACTATTTTTAAGTACTATATCTTGGTACCAATAATGTAGTACAATTATTTTGACCTGTATGATTCTTAGCAATAAGCCTAAAATTTACCCGATTTTATAGTGCTCAGAAAAAGAAAAAAAAATCACAAAATTAATGGACTTAAATTAAAGGTTTCATAAAAAATTAATACCTAAGACATAAAAATACATTATTTTACATCTTTAAAGATATATATTTTACATCGTATAGGCTATTTTGAGCCACTGGACCGAATTGCCCCACGTGGACCGAATTGCCCCACATGGAAACACCCCCCTAAGATTACGGTATATTATATATATATATATATATATATATATATATATATATTATTATATATATATATATATTATAATATAATATTATATATATATATAATATATATATATAATAATCATCATCATCATCATCATCTCATTCTTCTTCACGGGACCGCGATTGACCCTCAACTATGACCTCTCGTCAATGTGGGGTTCATTCCTTGGCCCAGGTGGGCTACAACCATACCTCCTCACAAAACCACCATTCACTCCTGTTATGCACCTTTCTTCTCGCCTCTTGCCAAACTCACATTTCTCTCTTCCAGGCATCCTTTTCTGACTCATTCCACTTTTCCTCTGTCTCCCATCCGGTCGATATCCCAACACACTTACACTATACATCCGTTTAACCGACCGTCTGCCATCCATCCTTTCCACATGACCAAACCATCTGACCGTACTTTCATTTATCCCTTCATTTACCCCAATCTCCACACCAATCAACTCTCTAATACGTTCAATTCCTCATTTTTATCATTTCTTTTCACACCTAACATGCACTAAGATTGTCCATCTAACACAATTGTTAATTAAGATCTATACCTTGCATGCCAGCCATAGTCCCACTACTTTACATTAACATGGGTAACACATACCCTCATGTAAGCATCCTGCGCACTCAACACTTAGTCCTTTACATCCACCAAACGATTTAACTGCACCAGCCACCTTAGTGCCATTCACAATTTTCCTACACACTCTGCATCATCCGCCTCCCTTTTCATTCAACATTATCCTAAATATTTAAATTCAAACTTTCCAGCTGCTCACCATCTAACATAACTTCACACTGAGGTCTTGTCCTCACTCACAACATAACCCTATACTCTTACTACGTTTACTTTCAAACCCTTTCTGTTACACACCCTACAAATCTCTCTACTAGTCCTCTCAAAACTCTCTTCAGCTTTGCACACAAAACCAAATCATCCTTCTAAAATAGGTAGGGTATCGTCCACTCTCATCCATTCTCCATACATTCTAACTCTACCCTTGTCACCCCTACCTCTTAATTCTTTCATAACGCTCATCCATATACAGATTGGAATTGCCAAGGAGACATACCACATCCCTGTCTCACTCAGCTTATTAATATTAAAATAATTCACTTTCGACTCTATTTATGCTTACACACGCTTCACTATCTCATACATCACTTTTGATTCTATCAGAAGCTTACCCACCAACACCATATTCCACTAACACCTGCCATAGATTCCCTATTAATCCTATTATACGCCTGTTGCAAATCCTAAATCCTAAATAAATTTATTCTTCTCCTCCTCATTTATCCCAATCATTTGTTTCAATGTTTTCAGATTTGATCTCACATCATGTGTGTGCTGTTCTAAACGCACTCCTAGTATAAATTTTCCCCAAAATTATACGTTCTCACTCAATTCGACAAAATAATCAACATATAATATCTTCCCTTAACTAACAACTCTAATTAATACGAAGACTCAGTAGTAGCGCGGCATAAATTACTACAGTACATATTCCCACTTACCCTTATATAAAGAGTGACTAATATTGCTCTCCTCAATCCCTCGGAACTATACTCCCACATAAACTTTTGTCATATAGTTAACTACTTCGAAAGAGTGATTTGTGAAGGTCAATTTCAATAACCCATATTTACTTCTGCCGTGTTAAGGGGAAAAAGTAACTGATAAGTTTATATATATAGTTATATACTATAGTAAATTAGTTATTTTGAGGTTGATAGTTAGGGAAAATATAATATGTATAAGTATATATACATATGGTATTAAATAAAATATAAACTAGATATTATATATATAGTATATATATATATATATATATATATATATTATATACTAAATATTATATATATAATATTAAATCCTATTATATATATATTAATATAATATATAGTATTATATATATATATCTTGTCTTTATAATAGATCCAATAGACTTGTTCTTAGGGAACCTCACTTTATAAGAAATAACAAGTACGACAGAAGCTTGAATATCATTTAATAGGACGTTTCGAGTTAACCAAACCCATCATCAGCCGAAAACATACAATTAATAATACAATAAATATTATGACAGTTAAACAATTGAAAATTAAAAATAGATATATAATAATAATAACAATATTAATTATATTAACAATCAAATTAATAATAATAATAATCAATAATAATATAATAAATAATAATTTTAATATAATTAATAATAATACTAATAAATTACTAATAATAATATTAATATCCACAGGAGATCGAACCATAAATAGGTAAAATACAGTGCTTAAAACTTACATCAACACTCGTCATAAACTTACAGATGTCGTCCGATATATAATCTCTACTACGCTACCATCTGTATCGACGCCGATCATATATATACTACTGTGATATAGAAGAGCTCGCGCTGTACGCTATATACGATTGTATGTCCCTACTCCACAGCAGTCACTCAGAACTCCTAGCTCAGTGCCTCGGATGGTGCTCATATTGGCTTGGTTGGTACATTTAAAAATAAATATAATATACATTTTGGCACGAATAGAGTTAATAAAATATTAGTCAGTGATTAACAGGATTATTTAAAGTTAAAATAAATAAATAAATTAAAACAAATTAAAACAAATACAACTTTATTTTGGGATCCCTTCGAGTTAAACTTGCGGATTTGCAAAAATTTGAAATTAACAGGCTTGCAGTACGGAGAGAAGTCCGTCGTTCAAGGTAAGACCTGACGCGACAGGGAAACGAAATCAGCCTGAAGGTGATCCCGTTGTGAGGGAAAAGATGTCATGACGGCTCTAGATGAAGCAGTGGGTCCTGAGAATGCAGAGAGTTTATCAGGAGAGAGAGGGGTGAAGTGATAGTAGCGGTGACTAGATTGATGGATGAGTGATGACGTAATAAAGGAGGAAGGGGAGACCAGAGGTTTTGAAATCGCCATCAGGGCGATGAGCGAAGCTGGTAGAAGACCGAGGGGTTCGTAGGGAGAGGAGACCTAGACAGAGTAGAACGAGGAGAGACTGTAGAGGACAGGTACCGGACAGCAAGAATAAGGAGAGGATAAGAAAGTAACGAGTAGGAGCCTAGAGAGCAAAATGAGCCGCGGAGAGAGAGAGAGAGAGAGAGAGAGGAGTTGAGAATATCTTTCCGTATGCTTGGAGAAAAAAGAGAGAACTATTGACATTTTGTAAAGATCATTGACAAGTATTAAAGAAAGATGAAGAAGATATGATTAAAGATGGAGAGAGAGAAACTTATTAGAAGATGGGATGATTGAGATTGATGGTTGTTTAGAGAGAAGGACTTTCGAGGAAGGAGAGGTGAGAGGGAACGACGAGAAGAGATAGATAGAAGAGGGAACGATGTGATGTAAGAAGTAAGAGACACTCTTGCGCGAAATGATGAGATCAGCAACAGTGACTGAGGAGCTGGAGGTATTAGGAGGCGAAGAAAGAAAGATTCTGATTCAAGAAATGTGAGTTTAACAAGTTGCGATATAAAATAGTTTGCTCTGGAAAGTGAGATATTGAGAGGAACAGATTGATAGCAAAGCTGAGTTAAAAATTGAACAGAGAGAGAGGAGAAGAGATTCGATTTATCAAAATTACTCCGCGGAAGATGTTGAAGTTTTAAGCTCTAAAAATTCGGCATGACAGTCCAGACAACAAGTTGGCACTCAGAGGAATGAAGCTGAAAAAATTG
>JABUQX010117229.1:10000-81066 GCA_015478945.1 Trachelipus rathkii | reverse complement strand
CACATTTTTTTTTACAGAAAACGAACGGTTATGTTGGTGCAGATGCAAATGCAGATTGACGAATATGTTACATGTAGTTAACAGAAGCAGTTAATTTGTAAACAGTAATGATATTTATTATTAAACGAAGTGTTTATATAGCTTGGCACGCACCGGTTGCCAACACCGATGCCCAGTACCAACTCCCTCTGAATCCTTCTCCAACTCCTCCTCCTTCCTCATTCTTGTCTTCCTTTTCAATCCCGTTCCTATATTTACATCCTCCTTTCATCCTTGTTGCATATCCATGCATTTCTTCTTCTTCTTTTTTCAATAGAAGGGAGACCCCCCTCCGGGGGTCCCTGGGACTCCGAACCCTGAATCCGGAATCCAACTCCGTCTCGCGTCTCGAACTCCGACTCCCTCTACCCAGCCTCCCAAAGTTTCAATCTTCTACGATCAAAATAATTTTTTAGGGCAAGCGCTCCCCCTTACCGGGGGACGCAGGGGAACGTAATCCCGTCTCCGAAGAGATTACGTCATCATATAGCTCATATCCAAATTTTAGCCCAATCTCGTTAAAGCCTACATGGGTTCCAGGACAACTTTGACCTTGGCGCAAGGGGGCAACACCCCCTCTAGGGGTAGACCTAGGGTCCCAAAAACTCGCGTGGGATCAGTTTAACACGCTACATAGATCTATCCCAAGTTAGATGAAGCGATACCTATTATTTCCTTCATAGCAAAAGAGTGGTAAGCGCGAAACTGGTGGCCATAAGCTACTACTTTTCGACATCACCCGATTGTGCCGCCGTCTTTTGGTATGACTATGGGTGTCGCGGGGTTTCCACCGCCGCCTCCCCTACGGAGTAAGGAAAACGTCCCCCCTCCTCTGTCCACCGTCGGCTCGGAGCCGCTCAGAGTGATTATATTAGATTCTGTTTTATTATTATTTTTTATTTTTTTTTTGATATAGAGGGTATGTTTTTTAATAAAAGCTTTATACTACGCACTGATTCCATGAAGTATATGTCTGGTCTTTTCTGTAATGTCGTATTTTCGAGGTATTTCAATTTTTGAAAAAATATTGTGGTTTTTTTTTACATTTTTGTAAATAAGCTTTATACGCTGATTCCAAATCATGTAATTCGTTATTCTGATAAGTGTCGTATTTTCGAAATGATATTTTCATTTTTGAAAAATATTTAACATAAATGTGATTTTTTAATAATTACACTGGTCAACAAATTTTGGGAAATTTTTCGTAACTGAAATAAAATTAGGTGAAACTATAAGTATTTGTCAGGCAGATTCGGCAAATGATTTTAGACTTCTTGTATCACGCCGGAAGAATGAGGTGCAATTCCAAAGTTAAGGTATAAACCTCCAAATATGCTTATGTTGTAACAAGATATTAATTATTATTAAACTTGACTAATAAATGAATTAATTTAAATGTCAAATTTACAGAGTTATGATGTCACCAGTAATAAAACATGTATGTATAATGCATTACCACATAAAAATGATATTTACCTTAATTTCCTGAATTTGGGCCACATTTGAACTTTCGATTACTACTTTTTCTTTTATGTTTCTGAAGTGTCTTTCTTTTCAAGAAACACCAACAGTAATCACTCATCATTGCTTCATCCCATCTGCCCTGACAACGTTTCTCCATTTGCTCTGTATATCTTGGTGAATCTTTCACCTTGTTCCTCGTTTACTTCCCCGAGATTTGGTGGAAAGAAAGCCAGATGAGAATGTAAAAAAATGTATTTTTAGTGACATTTTGCAGCCTAAGTTCTTGTAATTAAGCTAGCAACCTCTCTACTATACATCGCTATTTTCAAACTCGTTTGTTTTCCAAAGGAAGCCTGTAATAACGTCTTTGAAGGAATTCCATGCAGATAGTTCATAATGGTTTAATTTCTTGTCAAAAGCGGGGTCACGTTGTAGTCGAATCTGCGGTCCGACGAAAACGCCCTCTTTCAATTTAGCGTTACTTAAGTCACGAAAAACGTCACATAAATATTTAAATCCATCCCCTTCCTTATCCATGGCCTTTACAAAATATTCATCATCAATCCAAGTTTAATATGAAAATGGTGGTAAAATAACTTGCTTAGGATCTACAAGGGGCCTATACTTAACATTCTCTTTGCCCGGGGTAAATGTAACTCTTTCTCTCCATGTTTTTTCGTACGTAATGTGCTTAGTATCCCAAGCTGTCCCCATAAACACAAAAAACAACAGTGTTTGGTGAAATCCTCCCTGTAGACCAAGAAGGTGTCCAACAACTTTCAGATCACAACAGATAAGCCATGTGTGGTCATAATATTTGATAGCCTTCAATATCTTTGGAACAACTTTCATAGGTTCCTCATCCAACAGCATGCGCAACCGGAATTGATGGGAACTTGTTTGAGTTATGCAATAAGACGGCTTTTGGGCTAGTTTTTGAAGTCTATGAATAAGCGCCAATCACCATCTAAATACGGAATACCAAGCTCACGCATAAAGTCCATAACATAGGAAACATTGAACAAGTTACTCCTTTGTAAAATATTTCTATTCCTGTTTCTATTTTCTATATATAAGCTATATTAACCTTTTGGATCTAAACAAATTCCACTCTTGCAGTCGTGAACCTAAGAATTCAGCTTGCTGTTTTGACAAATACAGGTCTCGTACTAATCATTTAGTTCCGGTTGCGTAATCATGTGTGGTGTTTCGAATTTGATTCGTCTGGGATATATAGCATATCTGCAGCACCTGCCAGCATTAGAGTCAAAAAAATCTTCATCTGAGTCAGGGAACCTCTTTCCAAGAAGCTGGTGCTATAGGAATCGTTAGGTTCTCATCTTATGGGGGACTGGTCTCCTGACTGAGTTAATTGTCGGATAAGCAATGTTTGCTTTAGTTTTGAATTGAAGCCACAATACATTTTTGTTAAGGGCAAAAGTAGCAAATCCTGTAAGTATGATTCCTTTGCTCCATCCAATACATCGGCACTGCAAAGGGCAAATGCGCTTTTCACCTTTTAACCACTGGGTTAAATTTAACAACATCTAATGCATGTTATGTGTGGGCCCATGGCTTATCCTGGTCACCAAACGCACACTTAATAATGTTTATAACCCGTTTTAAACAATTGAGTGATTGGTTCCTTGACTTTTCGTGGTATATTCTCCACATACGTAGCAAAAGACATTCGAAGAATTTATACAAAAACGTTTGGTACTCATCTTTTTAATATATATCTGGAAACAAACTAGAATAACATTAATGCCTGTATATATATATATATAGTATAATATATATAATATATATATATATATATATATATATATATATATATATCATATATATAGATATTATATCATTATTGTATATTATATATATAATTAATTATTATATATGTTCACGTTATCGTTACTATTAGTATAATATATATAATAGTATATATATATATATAGACCTCTTCTGTTTTAAGATCTCCGTCAGTTCCGTTTTTTTTTTTGTTTTTTTTTTAAATAAATTTCTAGTATATGATCCTAAACATTCAATTTAAGTGGTAACGGACATGATTAAACAATATATAGGACCTTTTACGTTTACGACCTCCCGTAGTTTTAACTGTTTTTTTAACTAAAAAGGAATAGCCAAGGGTAAACCGCAAAGATGGAGGAGTCGGGGTCTCTCGGCCTTCCCGGGGAACGCTACAGGTAGGACTATTTCCCCCCGCTCCGGGGAGGGTCTCCGGAACGCCCCGCTCTTGGTATTTGGGTGTCGCGGTGGTTTCCCTCCGCCCCTCCTCTACGGGGTATTAAAACGTCCCCCTCTGTCCCCCGTCGCTCGAGCCCCCTAAAACTTTTTTTTCTTTTGCATTTTTTTTTATTAATTTTTTTTCATTTTTGGTAATAAGCTTTATACGCTGATTCCCAAAATATGTAAGTGGTTTTTCTCTAAGTGTCGTACTTTTCGAGAATATTTCATAATAATAAAAAATATATATATATAGGCCTAATTTTTTTTTTTACATTTTTTATAAATAAGCCTTATAAGCTGATTTCAAATATGTAATTGTTTTTCTGTAAGTGTTGTACTTTTCGAGATATTTTCATTTTTGAAAATATTTACACATACATGTGATTTTTAAAAAAATTATTTAAATACAATACTTCGAACTTTTGAATCATGTCCGTTACCACTGAAATTCATATGTTGGTATCAATAAGTAGCAATACTAGTAAGATATAATAGAGTTCTAATTACATCAAACACATAGTGAAACGACGCTCGACGCTGTTTCTGATCGCGAGCACAAAATGACACAGAATAAGGACGCTATAATATATATATATAATACTATATATATATATATTATATGCGTGTATTCTCACATGATGTATTGGATGCTGAGTTCTGTGGATGTTGATATATATCATATATATATATAATATAATATATAATATATATATATATATATATAATATATATATATAAAGACTAACAACACACAGAACAGACACAACTTTTACACTGAAAAACAACTCTGCTTAGAGCGTGGCTCGCACCAGTAGCAATAAACTAAATAAATGGAGAATTGTCAATTCGCAGATAGTGTCTAAGACATTAATATTCCAAATTGGACACTCATATTTTTCTTTTCTATCAAGTATTGACCTTTCTTTCACTGTCAGTGCAATCCTACTATGGGTCCTACCAACAAAAACGTGCGATGAATTATTACGAGTAATTGACTCACACTATTGAACAGGTACATTGTGACGTGACACACGTCTATCTATGTCGAGAGACACTCACCAGCACTTCATCGCTCATTACAAGCTGGGTGCCTGTACACAACGGCTACAAGTCCTACAGGGTTAGTAACGATCTTATATGTTACACCATATTAGGTATATATTTCACTTTATTCCTGCGGTATTATCACAGTTAAAACAATGCGATAATGGCGATTGCGACCGGTGCAAAATTTGTAGCTTTATCATATTTAGTTAATTCAACAGACTCATAGTTTGATCGACACACTATTTTTGCCACGAGTTAATCATCAACTACGTTTTACCTACTACTGAAGGTTGTGAGAGAATTGTACAATATGAATCAGGTAATCACAAGAAATCAATAGTAGCTATATATTAAAAAAACCTACCGAGAATATAAAAGTGACAACTGACTGGAGTCCGTAAATTAATCACGAGAATATAGTGATATATACTATATATAACTGTAAATAGGGTAGAAATCTTTTTATTTTAAGATGTTAATTACTAACAATAAATATATAAAGATATATTTTATTTATTGTATTTTTTCTAAATATTTCTTAATATATTAGCAGTGATGATTTTTATAATATTATATTTTGTTATAACTTTTGTATTTATTTATTACTATTATATATTTATTATTAATTTTTATTTTATTTATAATTGTTTATCATTTATATTAATTTAATTTGATTATAAATAAATATAAATTTCAATTTTTATCCACCATTTATCCCTTATATGCCCACAATATATTTATGACCTTATATTTAAATTTTTGAATATGACATAAGATAACTTTATATGAAGGGAGCCTCTCTAGAATAATCTAGTGAAAAATAAGCAGTCTTATTGAATGGACCTACATAGGTCCCAATATACTTTTGTTAAAATATATTATAATAGTTATATATAATATATATTAAGTTAGGTATATATATATATATTGACTATAATTACATTTTTTTTATTTTATTGAGGAGGGGTGTTTCTGTCTATTTTTTTGTTGTTGTTGTACATACACAAAAATATAGTAATACTTACTTGAGCTGAAATATGTTAGTTATCTTTTCTTTTATGATATAATTTTAAATAATAATAATATCTGTAATTATAATATTTATATATATTTCTCAGGGGGGATGACTGATCTATATAATATATATATAATATATATTTAATATATAATATATATATATATATATAATATATATATATATAATATTAATATATATAATATATTAATATATTAATATATATATATATAATATATATATAATATATTAATATTATATAATATATATATAATTAAATTATATATTATATATATATATATATCATATTATATTATTGTTTAAAATTATTTCTTATTATCATTAAAATTATATTTATTCACTAATTTACTAAAAGTAAGTATATATAAAAATAAATTTTAGATTATATATAATAAGCATTAATACTTTTTAGACTTATATCCATTATAAGGCTATATAAGTGATTATTAACTTTCAAATAATAGTATATAAATGATATTTAACACTGTGAATAAGATAACAGTAGTTGAATAAGTATTTTAAAAAGTTAGTATGATAAAAATTGTAGATTAAAAAACATTAACTCTAAAGATCTCTTAAAGGGAGTCGTAAATAGTATGATCTTTCATTATTAGGAACTATAATTATTACGTCCCACATATATGTAATTAACGGTGCAATATAGGATCCTTCTATATAATATATTTTTTACATGACATGAGAAACTTGTACACATCTCTCTAATCTCTAACCAGGTCTTTATGATAAAGGATGTATATCTCAATCTCTACAAATGTACATTTACATTGATTTCGCGGTCACGAACCACGAACTATGGACCTCCGAACAACTTTATCTTAGTTAAGAACACCAGAATGAGATAGTGGATATAACCCTTTTGAAAGACAATGTTACTTTCTAGTTGTGTTTTATTTCTTTTAAATATTCTATCTACACTAGATATAGCTACGCTGAAGATGTTCTTTGTCCATTAATATACTGCTTTTTAAAACGATATATAATAGTGCTATGTCAGTATGTAATTTTTTTATTATATAATTCAGTTATATTTTTTATAAAAGTGAGGCTTCAGAAGCGGATGGCTAGAGATCTGTATAGCTGAGGCGGTATAAGACTATATTATATACCATAATAGAGTAATACTACTCGCTTCCCATCTTTTATAGCGATTAATATCTGGGGTAATTAATATTATAGTACTTTATTTTATAGTTAAATAAAAAAAAATGTTTTGGGAACTCTGTCTGGATTTTAATTATGCACCTGAAAAATTAAATCAGGAAAAATAAATCCATTTATATCTTTGGTTCAATATATATCATAATATATATATCTAATATAGGTATTATATATATAATATATATATATATATATATATATATAATCGTATATATATTATTAATACATACTTAGATTTCCGTTACGATCCTTCTATACTCTTATCTCCTATCTCATATAATATATATACACTATTATATATATATATCATATATATTTATCATATATATACTATATATATATACATCTATATATAATATATATAATATATATATTATATTTAATAATATATATATATATATATATATTAATATATATAATAAATATATATATTATATAATATAATAATGATAATATATATATATATTATATATATTAATATATATTATATATATATATATATATATGGCTAATTATTGTGGTCATGAGTCACCGTAATAATGAAGAGCTTACAGTGAATTTTTATATGCATCACAGAGAAAGCTAGCGAAAAGAAGACTAGATGGGTAGAAAGGAATTTGCGCATTGAGATGGAGATAATGAACAGAGCTTGGAGCAAATATTAATTGAGGAGTGAATAAACGCTGTAGAGAAGAGTATTATATAAATATGATCATATGCGTGTATCGAAAACGTACAAAAGTGCTTATTCGAGGTGAAATGATACTATTTTGGGAACTCGGTCTATGGTAAAGGATATGATATCCTAGTTAAAGGAACAAAAATAATGTAACACCACCATAAAACATAAAGATAGAGAAATAAAGATCAATAATATGTGGCTTATCTTTGTTTGTTGGAAGAGTGGAGGTTTTTTTTTTTTTTAACTGCAACGAGCATCGCTGGGCACACTCATGTAAAATGGGTACTAACTTTAAGTAGAAATATGACATTTAAAAAAACAAGCAAACATTTTCTATCGTTTTCTTGGGGATCTTTTAACAAATAGTATAATATTTTCCAGGGATAATTACCGTTGCATAGTTACATATATATACACTAACTCAACATGTCACTGTTAGTAGGTTGAATATGTATAGGAGTTAGCTATGTTAAATATTTTGATATATTATTTAGATTATTTATATTGTTTGAGTTTCCTCTTTCGCTTTGCTTAATTATGTCTAGGAGAGTTGGTAGTTGTTCTTTATATTTATTTGAGAAGATGAGGTTGAATGCAATAAAGTATATATTAATTAAATTGAGCGAGCAATATTGCCATTAGTAGTTTAGAAGAAGCTAATTTCCGCGGACAGGCCTTGCGGCGCTACTGAGCGCAATTGTGGTCTAATATTACGAGTTGTAATGTTAAAGACATATTGGATATACGTATGTACATTATTAACGTAACGCCCATCCCATTTCTGTTAATGACACTCTAGTATTTATTCCTTGTCATAATTCAGCAGAGCCACATACTTTGTGATATGTCATCACATGGGTATACCAAATACTTCTCTTAGCGTAATAGAGGTAGAATAGTAAGTTTCTAGGTACCCACATGGAAGGATAATGACTTGCAGTCAAATAAGTGTAGATAAACACGGAAGTCACGATTCGCTAACATGAAGTTGCACAAGGCGGACAGATTATGTTGAGTAGAGATGGAACTAGGGGGAAATTAGCGCGTATACGCCAAAGAGTATAGCAATAGAAACTTTGAGGGTCAATATATCTCATTCTTGATATGAGTAGTCTCTCCGTGGTGAGGTGATTTTCTCATCTATCGAGGGGTATCTACATGTATGTATATTTTCTTCCTCACCCCATTCTTTTAAAGTAGTAATAGAATTAGACGATGGAATTAGCTAATCAAGAATGTAGGATAGTTGGTAGGATACTTAAAAAGAACAGACTAGTTTCCAATTTACGGATATAAACAATAAATGTATAGCAAGGAGTGCGCACAAAATATAATATGTGATAAAAACGTTTATCAGTTGTCTTCAGTTAACATACAAGGTTGTATTGGTTTAAGTTTTATAATTGCTTATCATAATTATTTTCTGCGGATTGAGCACACACCTATTACAACTCTGAACTGAAATTGGAATGTGGAAAACTCATATTTAACTGTGAGTATGGTACAATGGTGTAAACGAGAGCGTAGTTATCGTTAGTCATAAGTCTACTGTAAGGGGATTTAGAATAGATCACAGGATCCGAGGTCGATCAGTATAAAAAGGGGTAGATAAGGGTGAAGAGGAAGTAAGATCAGGTTATGAGAACAGAGATAAATTTTATCATAAATGTGATTGAGAAGTGGAATTAGTGTAAGAACCACTCAAGGAAGTACACTGATGAGCACCATCGGAAGCTACCAACTACAAACCAGTGACGGAAGAGGAAGAGGATGTGGTGTAGGTAGGTTAGAGAAAAACTAGACAAGAACTGTGGGAGTATATCACTAAAGTAGAGATCTGTGATTTGGAGATGAGATCTGAGGAGAGAGAGAATTAAGTATTTGAGTCTCTCTTTGTCGAAGAGTATTGAAGAATACCAGAAATAAAAGAAGAAGAAATATGTATATTTGTGTTGCGACACAATGATTCATGACTGTCTTGTGGCTTTGTGAATATGAGAGGTATAGTATAAACACTTAATTGATGGCTACATAATGGGATAGGTATGATAGTGACAGCTTGGATGTAATATTCTATTAGAGAGTGAGTCACACAGCTAAGATAATGAAGAGTAAAAAAGTCATATGTGGACGAAGATATGTGTCTGAAATCGTATATTGCTGAGAGTTGGTATTGGAACTAGTTCTAATGATGTAATGAGTAGGCATAGAGATATCAATTGAGAAGTATGATATATTATTGAGGTATGAGGAAATAAAACAAAACAGTAGTCAGAATAATCTCTTTGGTCTAAAGCTGTGGTGTAGGCAAATGTGGTTGTGGTAAATCCTTACGTAAATTATTAAACTCCCACAAAAAAAATAATAAGGTTATCACGCACAAATAAAATTTGAATGAAAATGTGGGTGGGTTTTGTATTTACGCATAAAATTCAAATTGGGAGATAAAAGGATCATCACTGACTTGTAGATCACTTAAAGAATTTTATAGTGGAGCTTTACTGGTGGTCCCGGTATCGAAGAGGAATATTAACGGAAAATAAGGTACCGTAACTGTATACCAGAGAGTTGAGGGTATATCATCTGTAAGTCGTTAGAGGAGTTTAGCATGTATCTCGATTGATTAAAAGAAAATAAAAAAGAGGAACGAAAATGTGAAGAGTAGAAAGAAATGCAACATTCTTAATTCTTGGTGGATACCGTAGTGGGAAATCAGAATTGTAAATATGAACACGATAGAATAAATGAGGCGTCAGATAATAGAAAGTGTGTACTATTGATAGATAATCGTATTTTATATCATCTAGCACTGAGAGCGAGCAAGACAATGTGCCTTGAGAATCGTAGAATACAGAGAAAGAACTGGTCTATTGTAGGTGAGTAAAAGAAAAGTAGGAGAGACTATTGTGCACTATAAGGATGAGATGAGAAAAAAGATTATGTTTAGACGTAAAAAACAAAGTATTAAAGTATTATGAAGAATCGAGACATGGGAAGAGTATTTATCTATTGAAAATGCATGGAATATACTGAAGCAGAGAGGATAAAGTAGAAGAGTCTTTTTAAACACGAGTGTGAATGTGTATGTCCAAATCTTGCATGTGCTCTATCTGTCAGATAATTTAATTTCGAGATGGTGAGTCTTTCAAGAAAAAGATCTTAACGTCGTTATATAGTCACGAAGAGTGGAGAAAGGAAAAGAGTACCCCTTAGGGGCCGTACTATGACAGGAGTTTGAGTATGTAATAGCTAGCAGATAAGAGAAATCTGTAGGTAAGTAGGGAAGTTTGTCTATGAGAAGAGGAGAGTGTGAGTATATCCGCGGATAGGCGAAACACTTTTATATTTTGGTGAACGAAAGTGTGATAAAGCGTCTGATAGCTTATAGTATCTCCCCTTCTGATTGGATTTTTCACTGCTGCAAAAGATAGGAGAAATGAAGTTGGTGTGTGGAGTAACACTGGAATCACTAATAGAATATTTCAAGTGTTGGTATGTTGAGTCTCGTAAATCTGTTGTTTGATCACCTTATTGGTGAGAATATGAGTATCTTTTAATTTCAAAAATTCTCTTGTCTCTAGAGACATCAACATTCAGTAGAAAGGTGAAGAAGAATCTATATCTTCTATGTGGTGAAGCAATGCTTTTCGGTTTGCTTTCTAGGGAATTTGATTGGCAGGTAATTGTTGTCTTGTGGTTTCATGTACGCGATACCTGCTGGGAAAACTACATTAAGGAGACAATCTGAGAGTTGAACACTAGAGGGAGAGCTCATATAGTGAGGGAGGATATGTGCATTCTCTGATGATAGGTATAATGTAATAATGGAGGGAGTAATGCTATCTATATTGGGATGGGAGAGCGTAATAAATGGGTATAGAGACAAAGTTATTCATAAACTTCATATACATGTCACGGTAATAAGCTGTGCCAATGTCGGTATCAGATGGAGTCAATACTTAGAGAGCAGGGGATGTATATTATGTATGGAGGAATACTGTTATTAAAAATGAGGAGGGATTGCTACTGTTTTATTAGGGGAGGGTATTGGGAGTTGAGTATGGTAAGAAATGATGAGCCTAAAGAAGGGAGATAATAAAAGGGTGTATAGAATAGACGTAAGTGTGAGTTAGATATGGTTGTACATAATTTGATAAGGCGAGCGAATTGAGCACATTGAAACTGTCCGAAATGACCTTCTCAAGGAACATCCACAGAGATGGGTGAAGGAATTCGTATTCGGTCTAGCCACAGGATTGAGAGTGTAAATCTCGGGTATGGCTGAGGGGAGAGTCTAGTGGTGTGTAAAGAGTAGCACTAGTGTCGAACCAAGAGGAGTTATTGCTCAAGCTTCTAACAGATGTGACGGAGAAATACCATACTTGTGAAACGGAGTCCCTCGCGAGGTTGCTCCGAGCGTCTGTAGCTTGGTGGTGTAAAGGAATACCCATAAGAGAAGCACAAATAGGAGATTAGTGTACGATGTGAGACGCTCTATATTAGAATGAAGTGAGGTCTGTACATGGTTTTTGGGTGCTTCTTATACTTAACTGTCCCATAGATATCATTCTGGCTAATTTTATCACGTGAAACATACAAGGAGGCCCTGGCCAGTTCAACATCTAGTGATAGGAGATTGAAGACATCTATTGTCAAAGGTAGTGCAAGAAGTAATAAAGAGATGAAAATGGGAGGCATCAATATCATGCTATATATAGCTAGAAATGAATTACCCAATTGAGTAGTGGATCAGTGTGAGAAGAATGGGTGGGGTTGCTATAAAGGATGCTATATGAGAGTAAATATAGGTTAGTATATGAAGGTACGTGAGAATCAAGGTGAGTTTTAATGTTGGTGCGGTTGCAGCGAAGAATAGTCTGTGAATTATAAAGTGTGTATATTATTCACCAAAAACCAAGTATAGTTATTTTAGGAAAAAGATTAGTCAAGGTTATATGCTTAATTATATATATACATTAGATGAGAGTTGAGAGGAATTTAGGTGTGTTTAAGGAACAGATAAGTGAATAATAGGTAGTATTTATATATAGAATATCATTTAAGAAGCCCTTACAAATTGGCGAGAAAGCGCAATATCTAGACAGGAATCCATGATAATGAAAGAATAAATAAAGATACTATGAAAGGTAGCCAAATAGGAACCATCATCTGGAAGTGGCGGAAATGTGAGTATTAATGATGTATTACTATACAATATAGAGGTAATAATTAGATAAATACAAGTGGAGGGGTCGTGCAGCAAAAAGGAATAGAGGCGGAAGAGATGGTAAGAACGAGGTAAAGTTGGAGGCAAGATCAGCTCATATGCACGGTACTTATATATCTACTGAGAGGTGTGTATATGGATATCATATTTATATTATTCTGGTGACAGATCTGGCAGGAATACCAAGAGAGTTCAAGAACGAAGTTAAGTTAACGGAGTATATTGTGGCCGAGATATGGTTGATGAGAAGAGAGAAAGAGAGGAAGAGGAGGTTATGCTAGAAGTGAGGAGCAAAGCAGAAGGAGGAGGAGTATAGTAGGTGATATGGTGAGGATAAAGACGTCATCTTTGAAGCAGTAGTATGATGATGGGGAGTTAGAGCTGGTCGATGGGAGCAGTAAGCGGAGGAGACATGAACAGACCATAGCGAGAAACAGAGGTATATGGTCGCGAAGGTCAAGATATGACTGAGAAGTGTAGTATGAAGGGTATTGGAAAACGTGTTAAGGAGTATTGGATTGAAAAGAGGTATAGGAACGGAATGTCTAGATCTAAATGATAGATGAAGATCACGAGAGAAGAGAGATTGGATGTAAAAGTTTTGAGTAGGGCTGGTAAAGGAAGCGAGAGAGTACTTGTGCAAAATTAAAATAATTGGTGAATGTGAGATAATCCGTTGTGACTAACAATGTCTAAGAGTGACAGTGGCAGCGAGTGAAAGGGATGTTCGACTATGTAAAGCATGTGTATTATAGTTACCAGGATGTAGAGTGTATAGAAGGAACAGGTATGTGTGTGTGCTGTGTATGTGCGTGATGTATAGTAGTGAATGAGACTATGGTCTGGAATAAGAAGTATAGGTTTGACAGGAGACGAAACTATTGATAGGGCGAGAATGGACAATCATAGGAGGAGAGCTGGAGGCGTAAGAGTAGGTGGTAGAAGAACGGATGGAGTATAAAAAATGAGGAGAGAGTGGAGAACAAGATAGAAATTTTCATGGAGATGGGTAAATACAGACAAGATGTAGTTCGTAGGGTGATATGAAATGAAAGGGTATAAAAGCACACAAAAGATGGATAGTAGAGTGCAGAAGGGTTATATGTTGAGATGGGTTTGTGTAACAATGTGGGAAAGGATGAATGATGAAAGCGTTCCGTGGACAGATGGATGCTAACTGACGCGTGTTGCTGGTGAAGTAGTGTTTAGTGTATATGTGCTGTGCGAGTCAGTAGTGAGTAGTTAGCGGTAAACGGCGTAGGGATACTCTGGTCAAATCGATTGACATAAAGAAACCTGGGAAGACCGAAAGGAGGAAAGCAATGGATTTGACGAGTGGCAGAATAAGATAAACGAAATAGTTGTTGAAGGAGAGTGAATGTATATATGCAGTCTTTGGCAGCAATAGACGAGACGAATGAGAGAAAAGAGTCAGCTTAAGTAGTGTTGAGTGAAATGGCAGGGAATATTTTGAGAGACACAGAGCACCGGTGAGTGGTGTTAAACGGATGCGGCTTTGTGGTAGCCACCTGGCGTGGGCCTAAGAGGGAACTGAACACACTGGTATAGCCTCGCTGTGATCTTGAGAGAGTTAAAGGTTACCCAGTAGAGTGTCGGTGCCGGTGCAGCGTGTACAGGTATCGCTGTGGTAGTATTTCGAGTGGGAGAGGAAGAATGCTGGATAACATGAGCAGAGACGGGGAGATTCAGCTGTATCTAACAATTGAGAATGGTATTACATTTGTTTTGAGGGAGTGCGGCAAAGAATGTCTGCCGCTATATGATGTATATTTAGTGTTCCGTAGGAGAACGATATAGCTTTGAATATCAGAGTTACTTCTGAAGTATGAAATACAGTCATCGTTGTTCTAAATTTACTATACGTGATGTTTCACACCACGAGATATGCTCAGTCGCACATGCACGTACAATCGTGTATCGTTGGTTGGAAACCACCGGAGCACAGTTACTTACTGGGATGGATGGAATGAAATGAATATATGAGACTGATAGATAAAGTAAGCGTAGAGTATTATAATGGTTAAGATATTATAAAGAGACATGGAAGAGAATGAATTTGACACTTGTGTATTAGAATCTTTTTAGTAGGTACAGTAATGAACTGGTTATTGTGAGGCAGAACGAGACCTGATCTCTGTATTTGAGCGGTGAAGTGAGAGTAGATGTAGGTATTTTAAAAGGTGGATAAAGTGAAGAAAATGATAAAAATTGATTTAGAACTGAGAGCAAAGAATGATATATAGATAAAGTGAGAAATACATGGGAATATTAGTTGGGCAAAATAGGAAGAAATATTGGAGGTGGAGGTGTTTACTGATGCGTCTTATTCAGAATTGAGATGAGTGGGAGTGCATCCTCAGGGGGGTTATCTGTATACTGAATTAAAGGATGAATAGAGGTAATAGGTGTCCTATTGTGTGGAAGTCGAAGAGTATATACGGAGAAGTTAGGCAAAGTTCTAACGATTGAGGCTTAGAGGCATTTGGACTTATTGGTTGTGAGTGCTAACAATGAGGAATACAATGTGGTGAAATTCTAGTTGGAATAAGAAATATTATGAGTGGATGATAAGGTTATGAAATGTAGGTAATTATAATTAGAGACAGTAAAATCTCTGAATGAAATGACGGTTATTATATTCTGACAACTACCTGTTTACATATTAGCATAATCGCGTTTATATTGAGAGAGTAGATTATTAAGTAGGTGCGAAAGAGGGTAGATGTGGTACTATAGTGGAAAATGAGTGAAATATAGTCAAGGGAGATAGAGGATAGCTGGGATGGGTATAGCATCATAAGCACGCAGTGTGTCTATGATGTCGTTATTTTGTCTCAAAAAAGTAGTGAGGAATGTGATGGGAGCTAATAATAGGAAAGATATGTGGATTAGAGAGAAGAAGTGAGAAGGTGGAGGGAGGCGAGAAGAGGGGAGAATGGTGTTTAGAAGTAGACTTGTTTTGTGAGGATTGTTATAATGATGATATCAGTCGATAGGTTGTCGTGGCAGGATCTTGATTTCCGTGTCGTGGCTTATTGGTTACTGCATGAATGCAAGTCTTTGACGTGTTGAGGGTATTGGTTTAGAAGAGAAGCTTTTTGGGAGCGGATCGTGAGAAGGAGCTAGAGTATGTAGTGAAAAGGTAAATAGTTTCACACGAGAGAGTGATGTAAAGTAAGTAAGGTTATAGGAGCAATTGGTAGAAGCGCAGCACTCCGGTCGTGATTTTATTCTGGTTTTTATGTAATTGGTTGTATAGTCAAATCGCGTAGAAACATATGTCGTGCTGTTATGGTCTCTATATATCACTTTTTTAGGATTATTCACCTTGTTGGGACCTGAAAAGCGAACAAGAAAAAGAAGAGCGTAAGAAAGGAGAGGGAGTTGCATAATGGGAAGTAAAGAAAATAAATAAGGAGACAGAGTAATTTGATTGGATGGAGAGGAGGTAGGTGTTTTGATAAGGCCCACATGAGATGCCTTCTAGTGCACAAGGTTATTGAACAGCACTAATCATATACTCTAATATAGAGCGACTAGAGTGGAAGTACCTCTGTAGGAAGCAACAAAAAGGCTAGTAACGAGAGGAATAGTAAGACCAACGATACGGAAGAGCAGCACAGAGCTTTCACACACTGTCACGGTGCCCGGTGGAGGTGCTCTTGCCTTACTATGGCTCTCACAAAAGTATCTACTGTAGTAAGTAGTAAACATATGCCCCTACCTCTATTTCCCTTTTTAAAAGAGTTCATCTTAAAAACAATTTTTCCATGATACAAGACACTGCTAACTATGTGCGTACGCAGATACATATCTCATATGGTATCACCGTCTCATTTACCGTAAAAACGTACATAGCCAGTCCTAATAATGAGGAGATTTCTTCGAGATCTTCATTTTAATAAGACACAGGTTGGTAGTGAGATCTTACATTTGGGTTACTGCGCTCCACTCTCACGATAGGACTCTCATCTTCAATATCATATAACTTACATTAACCTGAGATAGGTAACATGATTACATCACTACTAACATTAAGAAACCTTACTCATTATTCATACGTTATTAATATACATTTACAATTTACATAATGACTTCCTTTTATTAACTAATATATATACAACTACTATTGCAAACTAATTTTAATATCTAACTTATAACAATATTATATCACTCTATATCCAACTATCTCTTACAGATATATCTAGCCACGATCTACTAGAACCAAATCATCTGCATATAATAGGCTAGGGCAACCCTCCACTCTCTTTATACCATTCTAGTTCAGTTAACATATACTAAAGTAATCTTCTTTCTGAATCCTTCGATTTCGAATATATATCTGACTAAATATCTATCGATACCGATATCTATCGCTATCCTCACGTATATATTATTATATATTTTAATTGTAAATTAATATGGAATAAATAACTACTACTACTAACAATATTTTTAATAGCAAAAATAAATCAAATAATAACTATAATTAATAATAATCAATAATAATAATTTATGAATAATATTAATTACAGAAAATTTTAAATTATATATTGTGTAAAGACCTACTCAAGAATTTTTCTTCTCCCATCTTGCTCAAGCAGACTTTATTCACTATTTAATGATACATTATAAAGCAGTAGATTGACTACATACATGTATATATTACGTAACCATCTATAACTACTTATTTGATGTCACAATGGGAAAGTGTATGACAGCCAGTTTTTTCACAATTGAATCTACGTTCATCAACTATTTATTAAATGACTATCCTACTTTATTGTATAGGAATGAAATGGGGAAAATGTACCCTCCTGAGGATGAATAAGGACCATCGAAATTCCCGGATTTCAACAAACTCTCACAACAGCATAACCTGGCCGCGAGCGTGTTCAATATCTGCACAAGGCCAGCGAAATATGAGCTGTGAAGGCAATGGACAGCTCCTTCCCTTAATGTAATTTATGAATAGTGCGTCGAGGTATTGCAACTCGTATAAAAGAATATATTTATCTCTGTTAATAATTACAGTACATTTATGATGTCATGGGATTAATGCCTATTGAGAGGATGTGTATATGATCCTTTTTACTTCGAGTGACACACTATATAGAGGTAGAAACCTTACTAGTAGAATTTTTAATGTTTGATTCTTTTATATAACATAAAGATAACACATTGTTATCATAGTGGTATGCCATAACACACGACACCGTATGGCCCAAAATGTGTAGCTTACAGAGTGTACTATCCGCCATGTTATCAAATCACCGAGTGAAAACTAACGAGCAGATATGAATAGTCTCCCTCACCCTCACACCGGGAGGGTCTCTACGAGAGAATAACCACCAGCATCTGTCAGAGGTATATTCTTGGTGTCTGCTGGACTGCTGCGCTAACAACTCACGACCCAAAATGCGCATACAAAAATCAGGACAATGTTATAATTACGCTCACCCCCCTCATTGTGTTTCCCGTCGGCTCGAGACCCCTAAAAAATAAATTGACGTGTAATACCTTTACAAATAATATAATAATTATCTATGTTTCCTCCCCTCTTTTCCACTGAACTCGTCTTCGAGACTTCTTAATCAAACACCAATGATACCCAAAAAGTCAATTTTATGTTTTTTTAATTATTTTACTTTTGAGTCTTAATCATTATGACTCTAACAGGAATTAGATTCAGAGATTTGCTGTGGAACACACATAAAATTGAGATTATTTCACCTTTCTCTGTAGCTATTGGGTTAGTGTTGTTTGAGATAATTTGTGATTTGAGAACTCATGTCAATAGTACGGCTGGCCATATAGATATAGTAATTAAAGTGAATACAAGTGGGATATTAAACCAATTAATATTAATACATCTAATTAAACTGTTGCCGTGTATACTGAACATCTATAATAGAGTATTACTAACTCAATTGAAAACTGTTTTACGTTAATGTATAAAAGAAATACATAATAAAAATATGTGAGGCATTCAGTGTATATAAATCTACTATATATTTGAAAAAAAATATTTGGGACGAAACAGTAATATAATACTATATCGAGCCACATAATGTTTACTAAGTATCAAAATTAAAAATTAAACTTTTCTCGCTACTTTGTATATTATTCAAATTCTTTGATGAGACACTTTCTATCAAAACCTTTATTTTATTTATCTATAGTAAAAACTAAAATGTTGACTGAGAGCCATTGCTAACCTACGATATAAACGGGTCTCATGCCTATGTTTGGGATCCTCTTTATCAATAATTTTCAGAAAAATTTAGAGAACATTAAAAATACATCTATTATAAATATGATATACACATAGTAAAAATAAAACACTTTCACATAATATTCAAAAAATTTATATAAATTAATAGTAGATATTTGAAAGGTTCCAATAATAATACTCAATGAATAAAAAGTCTCAATCTTTATATATATAATATTAATTAATATATATATTAATATATATTACTATATATATATAATATTAAAATATATATAATATATATATATATAGTATATATATATATATATATATATATATATATATATAATATTTATAAATATTATATTAATATATATATATATATATATATCTATATATATAATATATATTATAAATATAATAATATATATACTATATATATATATATATATTAATTAATATATATATATATAATATTATATACTATTATTAATATATATTAATATGTATTTACATATAAATTATATTATAAATTATTAATACATTCTCGGTACTTGGGTATTATAATTACGTATAAACAACATATCAATCGAAAATATTCAGAGTATTTTAAAAATAACTTGAAAGTATATATCTAGGGGTCGAAATAGGATAGTAATATGGAGAGAGATGAAGGTTAAACTGCGCGATTATTATAGAGCTATTAATATGATAATTACAATAAAAATGATTAATATTATATATCATTATAATTTTAATTATTAAAATTTATCTTTTTATAAAAATTTAAAATTATGAAATATATCATATTTAAATTAACTTTATCATATACAAGGGAATCTCACAAATAACAGACTATAAGGGGGAAAAACATAATATATATTAACATTTAATATTATATAGTAAAAGGATATGTTACTTCGCAAATTGTATGTGTTGGAGAACTCGAGACCCTGGAGAAACACACAAGGGACGAGGAGAGTTCACGATTAACGAGTTCTCTGACGTAGGGCACAGAAGCGCCTGCAAGAGAACCACCGCAAAACTGCGCGACAAAGATTTAGATCAACAACAAATGAACTCATAGATAACTAAAATAAACGGGGCGAGTGTTCAGATGACGCCTCAATCTAGACTATAACCGGAAGGGATTAGAGCGCAATTAGTCCTAACCCCGTAAGTATCACAGGAAAGGTGCGATGAAGCAACCCTCCTACTCTCGACGACCATATGACCATCTCGAGATGAGCGGAGTAAATAGGGTATACCCTTGGAGGAGCGTATTCTTTACGATAAGGAACATACACAACCTATTAAGAATATAATAGAGTAAGGTCTGAGGTTCTATCATTCTAAAGCGCGAGAGTAAACATAATGTAAAACTACTCTAACTTATCGCATTATCTATCAATGGTTACATTATGTTGAATATAATTAGTGCTCATACACAACAATGTATTTATATTTGTATTCTCTTATAGATTGTTTTTATCAATTTTCCTAGCTAAAATTTTACCAGGATTCCCAAAAAATGTATTCCTTTTCCCTGTAGCTATTGTAAGTTTGAGATTTTTTACAATTTATCGCACAAATATTCAGATTCCAGTCATTTAGCGCAATGTCTAACTCTATATTCCTTATTCCTAGTAGCTGTATTGAAATAGTTCTTTGAGATATTACTTTGGAAGTTAGTGGCTCTTCTAGAGGCTGACCTATATATATATATTAATATATTAATATTAATATATATATAATATTATAATATTAATATATATATATATCTTATATATATAATATATATAATATATATATTATATATGGATTATATAATATATATATATATATATATTAATATTTTAATACATATTATATATATACCTATATATAATATTAATTATTATATATATATATACTATAATATATATATAGCTATATATGATAATATTTATATGATGATTAGAAAAACATAAATGTAAATATAAGTATGACTTATCATGGAAACTATATGGTGTGCTATTATATTGTACTCTTAGATCTTGAAAGACTCTTCCTATATTCGTTTGAGCGTTGGTATGACCACTAACTATATCTATATAATTTGACCTTAAGCTTAAATAACAAGACATAATTCCATTATTTTATGAGTGCGCAACACTAAAAACTTCTAATTTTAATTATCAATAATTTTTATTGAAATAATATATATTTGCCAACATATATAAATACATTCCAAGCTATAAGTTCAATTAATTTGTCCCTAGCTATTGAATAGTGTACACGAATACCTTTTATTTTCTTTGTATATCGTGAGATGAAATGATCTTATATCTCATCAAATAACATTTATATTATACTTTATACTTATAATTTTCTTGAAATCATATTATGTATTATATATGATTATATAAATCACTGAATAAGCGTGGACGAACTGTTTAACCATATAAAAGTAACATCTTGAGCGATCTTCTTGCTAAATATTTAGTGAAGTTCACGGACCCGAAAAAAATTCTAAAGATCATCACACCAACAGGATAAATGACACATATGTGAGAATGCCTACATCACACATAATATTAAATTAATACATATATATTATTATATATATATATATATTATATATTATTTATATATAATATATATAATATTATATATATATTTAATTATACTATTAAATATATATTATTATATATATATATAATATATATAATATATATATATTAATATTTATATATAATATATATATATATTAATATATATATATATTATAAACCTAAGGGAATTAATACCTATATGGCATAAAAGTGTCAACTTGATTTATTATCTTTAAAATATATATATATTACTATTAAAAAAATGGTATCTTACAAAATTTTTGTTTTTTTTTAAAATTACTTTGAAGTACATTTTTTTTGCCTAATTAATAATTATGCATGAATCAGTGAATATTTTCAGAAAAAATTTTATTAGTTTCAGAAGGGAACATAGTCACCGGCTGGCCATATTAATGATAATGTTTGAGCGTATGAGTGAGCAAGAAATATAATTCAATCTCTGATTTTATATTTAGCGGTTAATACTTATACTATAACTGAAACAAATTGTTGTAAATAGTAGAGTTCTTGATATCAGATTTTATGAGTATATATAAAAATAATGTTGCATTATTGTGTATACATAGTTCTTGATATTTAGATAATGTGCAATTATTAACACACTACATAGAATATGAATGGTGTACTGATGTAATTTAAATTATTACACCAGAAGTGGCAGTTTTACAAATTGAGCATAAGTTATATTGGTATTAAATAAAAAAAAAAAAAAAAAAAACTAATATATATTTTTACTGCTTCGGAAAAGTATTGTTATTTTTAGGTTAAATCACAAATACCAAATAATACTTTTATGTGGGTAAGAAAGTTGGAAGCAAAAAGATTATTAATTAAAATTAAAGATACATCGTAAAAATAATATGATATAAAATTTCGACAAAAAAGTAAAATTTGCAAACTTTATATATTATATATAATTTATTCATAGAAATATATATAAAAAGTAGATATCGATTATATTATAAAGTCTACATGCTCAGGATAAGCGTATAAACCCTAATTATGAGTATATATTTAATATAGTAGAAGACATATAATTTACTGTATATTTAATATTAAAACTATAAATAAAACTATATAAAATAATAACTAAAATTAATAATTAATATCTATATAACCAATTATTAATAACAATAATTTTTTTTGGTTAAATTGATTAAATTATTATTTATATATAATAGGAGATAAGGTTATTGGCACACTTCTGTTTTAGTACTTTTACATTTGGATTAAAAATATGTAATAAAAAACCGATTAACATAAAAAATATCAATATTTGTCAATCTGTTGAACTCAACTAGGTAATACTCCAGTTTAGGGTAATCCTAATCAGTGATCACAGTATTAACCAATATAATATATATATATATATATATATATATATATATATATATAGTTATATATTATATTATATAATATATATGATATATATATATAGTATATATATATATAGTAATATATATATAATATATATATATATTATATATACCTAATAATATAATATAGTATATATATATATTAATTATTATATTACCGTATTGCCATTATATATAGGGGCTCGGAGCTCGAGCCCCCCTAAATAAGGTAAGTTTAACCCTGTTTTAAGGTGGCTTCACAAGAGCAGATGAGGAAAAGATCTGGTAAGGGTGACGCTACTTCATACACTTACCGATGTTAGATGGATGGTTGGAATGAGGTAAACCCCCAAAATTTGCTGACACCTGCACAGAAACCAATTCCGTGCTGGTGTGTTTCCGTGATGTATCTATTACACTGTGAGGGGGGTAATTAGTAACCCCCCGTAGTCCACCCTAGAGAGAAGGTCTTCTCGACGACGAACCACCAATCAATATGATTGTCCTGCGACATTTCTACATGTATCATCAGAGGTGTGCAGACTATACGAACACGCTTATTGTGTCTTATAATCTAATTAATGAGTTTAAATTTCATCCAAATATTTGTCCTGAACCACTCTAACTAACACTCGGGCGCCCTATTTTTTTTGCGGTCAAAAAGTATCTTTTTTTTATATTTCACTCGTCCAAAACGCAACTAGTCTATGATGATTGCATTAGATATTGTGGAAAGCTCCCAGACCGATACTGCAAATTTTAGATTAATGCCACGACGAAAGCTTGATCACCAATCGTGTCCGATACTTTAAATACACGTGAGACTTTATTCCAAGTCAAGGTAAAAAGTTAGAGATCAGCTGTATAACACGATTTACTATAATTCTATATTATAATATAGGGTTTACTCAAAAATTATGTATACAACAAATATCTTGATTTTTTTAATTGGGATTTCGTATCATTTTATTAAGCCGTAACTATTTATTATATATATGATATAAATAATTTTATTTTTAAAATAGCCTATAGAATAATACCATTATAACAAAATAGACATTCATATCACAATATTGAGTGTCTAGAAAATTAAAGTAATAGAGGGAAAGTCGATTATAACCGAAATTGATCATAGTAAAATTATCAATATTATATTTATATAGTGTAAACATAGTTATTTATTTATAACTATATTTTTCATCCCCATAATGTAAACTAAGTTAACTAACTCATAAAAATATGTCCATTTATCTACATTAAATATAAAATTTATAATTGGCTATAAATTCCATCATCAACATGATACGTTCATAACTATTCCTTTATTTTCGATGTTCCAAAAATCGCGCGAGCTGCTAAGTGCTTGACTGAGGAACCACTCATGAGCTGTCATGGCGTGTAAAGAACCATCACCTGCTCAAGCTCTAGATGCCAATCTCATGATAGCACGTTGCACTTGTGAGGTCTTCTCACAGAGCGAAAAAAGCCAATAGTATAAGATTCATAAATATAGACTTTCCCCTATATATCAAAATTTAAAAATACACATCACAATATAATATAATAAAATATGATTTTAAATATTATTTTGAAAATATTATTTTTACTGAGGAATTTTCGTGGATATTTTACGCAAAATATATTTTAAAGAAAAAATATATATAAAAAAATAGCTTTCCGGCATAAGTTATAATTTGTACTCTGTGTTATATGTCTCATGAATTTTATATTTTAGGGGAATATCGCAATTATTAGATAAAGTCATTGTTCGCGATTTTTATTGATTATAATTCATAGATTAGCATTAAAATATTCTTTTACCAAATATATTACAATAATATTATTTGTAAATGGGAATTAATATAATCATTCATAATAAATTTATTTAGATTAATTGGAAAAAATATTTAAAACATAACATTATCTTCTATTTCACAAAACTAATATAATATCTCACTTAAAAATATACATTTTAATATTTTCACTCCCTTGAACGATATAATAAATATCCAACTTTAATTTCTCCTTGCTTTACTTTAAGTGAAATTTACTGCTTCTCTCTGAATGAGGATATTAATGCTAATACAAGCTTATTTATTTTTTAATATTAAGTTATTTAAGATTTATTTATACCTTAGGTCTTCTAGAGACCTTTTGAAAATCATAATAATGAATTTATTAAAACTGAGATACGTGAGTACTGGTTGACAGAACTCATAGTCCACCAAATACTCAACAATACCCCTAACACTGGGTTACTACATCCGATTTTAAATCAAAATAAAAATTTCTCTTGGTAGATTAGCCTAATTTAACAATTATATATGCAGAGAGGTTTCGACATCCAAGCGCGCGCCCCCCCCCCCCCCCACGCTTTTAGTACTTTTACATGGGGATGAAAAATATGTAAAAACTGATTAACAGGAAAAAATATTGATAATTCGTCAATTTCTTAAACTCCACTATTACTTAAATTTCGACACTGTGAATGAAGTCTATTTGTTATGATTTTTCGTAGGCTATTTTTTTTATTGAAAATTTACCCTTAAAATGTACGAAAATCAATAAAAAAAATCAAATAATTTGTTGATACAATTTTTGAACATTAAATGTTTATAGTATTAATATGGTATTCATGTTATTAAGATTGTGTAGCCCTCTATAATTGCAGTATCTTGGGAGCTTCCACAATAGCTAATGCAATCATCATAGACTAGTTGCTTTGGTTACTTGTTACTTAAAATATATCATTTTAACATGCACAATATATTTAATAAAAACTTTATTTAAAAGAAAATAAAGGTTTCTACCTTCAACATTATTAACTTAGAAACAGACAATGTAACCCATAACAATTGGGAAAACAAAACTTAAACACCTACTACCAACACACTGACGCACAAATAGTCTGAATCGTAAACAAACAAAGGAATAACATTATGCTATAGAAAGGGAGGGCAAGTAATTAGATTTTCGCGCTCAACACTATTCATACACCCCTTTCGACAATGACACTATGAGAAAAACAAGTAAACACCAAAAGAAAGTAATCATAGTAAATCAAAGGAAAATATTATCTTAACATTAGAACCTCGTATAAACCAGAAATCACAACCAGCAGACCTAATTCAAATTTGCCAGAACTTGTAAATTTTGGTCTACAAAACTTGTAATTTTTTTCTTGTAGCTTACAGTCTTTTAAAAAAGGTTTTGTGGTTAACGGGCGCTTGTAGGACCTCTTCCTCACGTAAAAAAATTAATCACTAATCCTACAGCTGTAGGATTTGTACAGCCGTGTGTTACCAGGCCTGCTAGTCCCATTTCAAAGAACTGTTGCGTCCCAGCTCCACTGTAAAAAGTTCACAAGAGCTTGCATCTTTTTATTGGCTAAATCCATTCCCAAATTGGCATTCAACCTCATATCATTCAACAATTGTTTATATTGAATTTGTCGACTAATTTAAATCTTTTTGATAAGTCTACACCCCAGGCTAAACATAGGTAAGAGTTTTTAGACTCGTTCTGCTGGTGGTTTATTTGGATCTTAATAGCTTTCTTGTAATTTAAATACAGTCATTTATTACACTCTTGTTACTCCTCTCCTTCCTATCCGCTTAATTAGTGCATAATTTAAATTAAAATTAGGTTTTCCAGTCACAGACTACAGTTAAGCCTAACCTTATAACTTTTATATATCCCTGGCCTAGGGTATCTAAGCTAAATAAATTGTTTAAATTTTTAACCTATTTTAAAAGAGAGTAGTTTTTAATTTCTTTTAGGCTTAGTGATATAAACTGTAGTTTTGGTAAAAATATATCGGTACACGGTTAGTAACCGTCCTAATAATAACTCTACCACATAGTATGCTATCGCTACTGTGTGATATACTCAGTGGCACTCTGTAAGAGGCGTGACTCACTTGTGAATAGAATGCCCAGCTTCTGGATTTTGACATGCAGAGAATTGTTTGTTATGCTCAGAAGAGAGATTGCAACGAATCGAGTGAAATGTGACTGGAATGGACACAGAAGAAATATGTATTAGTAGAGTTGATGAAGGCCAGGGAACTGATTTAGGAAAAAGTTAGTAGCGGATAGTGAATCTAGGCACAATAGGTAGCGGAGCTGGCGATCTACTGGGCAGCTCTTCCCAACACGAAAAATAGTGACTTCACCTAGCAGGAAGATTGAAGGGAAAAAAGGAACAAGTAGGGTATAGATAGGCTCTGCAGATTGAATATAGAGTTTTTTTTATTATTTTACTTGTATGAAACTAAGAACACAATGATTTAACAGCATAGAGTGATCTCGAAAGTTCACTTCACGGAATCCTTTGCACCAGCAAGTAACAGGTTCTACTCGTTCTTCCGATAGGGGGACCGAGTGCATCAGATGGAGGTGCCAAAGGTAATGTTTGAGATCTTTCGAAGGGAAAGGACTGATAATTGCTAATTGAGACTCTATGATACGACCTAACCCCTATTATAGATAGGACTTTTTCTATAATCTAAGAATCAACTAAAAGAAACGATTGAGGTATGTTATCACAGTGGCCAGAGTGAGTGATAATCGTGCCGATACGGATTCACGATAGAGAGATTGATTCTACAAATGTTGATTTCTAGCAGGTGATTGTGCATCCGTTTGGGTAATACAAATGATATAACTGGCATAAGAGGGCGCTCAGAGCAAGAATATACACGCAGTCAGATTATCACGGGAGATTGAAATTCAGAAGATCAAACGCCTATGTGGATCATACGTAAGCATACATGATTTTCATGGGATTCTTTATCCTCTAAGGCTTATTCTGGTCCCAGGTGCAGGAAGCATGGGATATGTCTAGGAGCACCCTTCACCTGTAAACTGAAATTGTGCGGTTAGGAACATATACTGCTTTTCCTCATGAAAATATTAAGCAGAATTTCTATTTGGATTGTGAGAGAATTTATGGGCTAGAAGATGTACATCTTTCAATGAGCAGCAGATTGATTTCCACAGAGTCAATATAAAGGTGTTGGCATGTATCTTCTATATTTCTTTTTCTTGTGATAATTAATTTCTCTTCTCCAGTCCAGTTGGGAGACTTGTTTAGCACCATTAAACTCACAATACTTCTCGTTGGCGAGGAGCCGAGGCTCATACACATCTTGAAATTAAGACATCTCATATATGCCGAATAGGATCCGTTACATAGTGGGAGCCATTAAATCAATACTAATGTTCTTTATACAGTTCTAGGTCTTTACAATTCTAATATGCATCTTCATGATCCCCATTCAAACAAATACATTGACCAATATATTCCCTACCCACTATATACTCAATATATATTCCCACTCTATACTCAAATGCTTCTCATCAAACTTAAGCATTTATAACAAGATGCACGCCTCCATCGATTCAGTAGAACCTCGGAAACACATTATCGACTGTATGAAAACTACGGGATCATTATTTTATCAATAACCTCGAGAGGCCATATTATAGTCGTAATGAGAATTATAAGACTGGGAGACATTCCTTTATACTAGAATCGATTTGTAATTATTATTTATGCGAGATTATTTTCACCATGTGTCATTAATATAATAGAGCGACCAAAGGGCGAGATGGCACAAATAGAAAGGTTGTTGGTTGTGTTGAGATGTGGCGCTTTTAAATGATAGAGAGTAAAGAGAATTACAATACTCTCCTAAGATAACTTAATAAATGTACCTGAGTTCAAACACAGACATCAAAAGAGTCAGGGAGGCAGTGTGGTCTCGAGGACCTCTAAGTCGCCTGGAGATGATCAGGCACAGGGGGGGACATTAAATTCAGTACTAGACCCCCCATTATCTGCCCATCCGGGCCTGTGTCTCGAGAGCACCCCCTCTAGTATAAACATTGACATGTAAGATACAAAAATATAGATGCCACAGAATTAATACTGGATATAAGAAAAGATTAAACAGAGTGACATAGCATGCTCACAAAGATAAAGTTCGGACATAGAGGGTATGCAACTTTTTCTCTGATCTATACTACCTGATGTGTGGAGAGTTTATTACTATAACTATCGTCACAGGCGTATTTGGCGAATGGCCTTGTCTAGAGTATGGCCGTAGTTAGTTTGCTGCGATACACAAGTAGTATATAGACGTAGATGATTCAGCGATTTTTGAACTAGATGTGTCCGAAGAACTCATCGCACACATAATATTGTATGTATAACCGATGTACACCTTTTAAAAAGGCGACATAAAGTTGTCCAGCGAGCTTCACCCATATTCATACTAACAACTAGACTATAGCCAGGTTCGCGACTGAAGTTAGATTGAGGGAGTTTAAGGGAACTTAAGTGCCAATACATACTTCACATTAGATCCTTAATCTCACTGCAACTGCAAAGAACACTAACTACTGTGCCCCTAAATTCGTCTAACACGCTTAGGAATTATAGTAGAAAGTTTATCTATAGATTCCCGCGAAAATGCTTTTGGCGATTCTCTTACACCATTCGAAACTTTCAGTCGAGAAGAACACTGCTTTAGTATACAATCCCTCAAATCGCCAATATGGGGATAAAGAAGTTTCTACAGACCCAAAAAACGTTTTTATCAATGTGGGAACAACCCTTTTAAACTAAATCTTTAGAGTGATAATATTCGTCACTCACTTAGATTATTATTATAATAAGATTAAAATACCATTTAGAGTAGTATGGCGAATGAGAAAACCCTGATTTGGAGTTGAGGAATAGTAAGAGATTAAGAGAGAAATATTATATTTAGTAAAAGTACGGCATGATAGTTATTAAAAATATTTCAAGGTAGTAATAGGGAAGATGATTTTTCAGAAAATTTAAAGTATATGAGTAAAAAAGAAATTAGATAACTTAAACCAGTACAATATAAGTAAGGCTAAAGTAAGAAGGCAAGAAATTAATATATATTTACGCAAGGAATGTAATAAAGACCTGAAGAAAGTTTTTTAGCTATTTATAAATTTTAAAAGTAAGAATAAGGTATATATATATATATATACAATTGTGATATATTAAATTATGATGTAAAAATATTAGTGAGTTCAATAAGAGAGTTGGTCACATTTTCAAATGCTTATTTATGCTTCTAGTAAGTGTTTTAACAATGCAGGAGATTGAGTGTAGCACTAATAAATCCAAACTGTATCTCAGAGACTATACGCTATACTTGATATATGGCATCCACAAGGAGTAGACACACTAGTACTCATTACACCACAATGGAATTATGACATTTGGTATTATGCTAAAAGACACCATAATTATCGATTCTCTATTAGCGCATATAAGATTGATAACTCCAAGTGAGATTAGCTTGCGGCCTGATGGTATATATGCGTCACAACAGATAAATAGACCTGAAAATGAGGATCAGCTTATTAATAGAAGCATTTGCTTATAGGGTCACCCAAAGACTAGGGAGCGCGTATAATATTTGTGTAGTAGTCTCCTCCTGAGGAGTCGACGCGTCTATTATAGCCATTAATGGTGATGATGTTGGAGAATACTTTCAGAGCTAATGTGAAAATATATATGTTCCTCTTTGGGACATATTTCGTAGAGTGCAGATTATTTATAAGAAAGGTAAGTAGTTAGATAGTTTTGAGGAATAAAAATAGGACCTAGTTATAGTCACTTAAACATCTCTGGTTGTAAATAGAGTTGTTAAAAAACGACATGAAAGTGATCATATATAGAGAATATATATTTAGAAGATAACAAGGTATTAATATAGTATGATAATATGATAACTATCTACCAGCATGGTTTAAGGAAAGGGTAGGTATCTGTCCAACAAACCTTTAAGAAATTTATGGAATAACATTACTAGATACGTTGCAATTTGAGACCTGAGATGGAGATCCAGTTGATTATTATTGTTATATATATATTATATATAGACTTTTACATCAAGTTTGTATAGGTTCCCATATAATTAAGCTGATGAAAAAGTTATAGCATATATAATGTGGTATATAGGTGGAAGTTGGTATATCAATATATGGTTGGATATTAAAAGAGTGGTTGCCGAAATATAGAATAACAGTAGAGTGTACAAAACTTATAATGAGGAATAAACCATTCAAAGTCGTTGTAATTAGTGTGATGAGAAGAGGGAGTGTGTCGTGCACTAAGTGTTCTTTCAAATAGCCGTTTGAGAGGGAGACACTCATCATAATTTCTATACACTTTTATTAATTTATAAAGACAACGGCTTACTAGGTGCAACTATTGTAAAATGCGTATCTCTAATGGAGCAAATACATCTTATAAAGAGTAGGCGACGAGAAGATATATATAGGTATATACAGTGAGTTTCACTTCTATAAGAAAGACTCTACGCGCATTGCTACATATCACTATAACAGCAAGGATTTAGTAACGTTAAAATTGAGATTCATAATATAAGAAAACAATAATGCTAAGCAAGCGACGATTCTGTTTGTATTAAAAGAAATTTATTCAATAGTGGCTAACACAATATAAAGTGGCCAAACATATGCCACTTTTTTCACAATTAAAGAGGTAAAGAAAACTGATATACGATGTTAAAGGACTTCGTTTCCAGCGCCAAGTATACCACTTTGCGAGAATAAAAAAAGGAACGATATATTAACTTATACAAACGCACATAGTAAAAAATATGTCGGAAGAGAGTGGGCTTAGACATAGTAGTGACCAAGAAAAACGATTGTAAGGTAGACCATTTGGAATCGTTTAATAGTGCAAATCCAGGTTTACACAGTGTTGCAATAGGTCGCTAATATCTCAAAAGTGTCCTATTTGAGAAGACTTAGAAAATAAAGTCTATATAAGATGCTGAGGCATAAAATAAATATTACGGCAATAGCTATTGTTTTATACGAAGAGCAGGCAAGTAATATGTAAATGATAACTGTATAATTATACTATTAGTTAGGGTATATATATATATTATATACCAGTATATATATATATTTTGGGCACAAGTTTTGGCCCTTAATTTAAAGAAAAGACTTAGAGAGAAATATTGCTAGAGAGAGTGGCAACGTAGATACAACAAGGATGATTTCTTAGTATTGAAGGATAGTAAGCTATGTAAGAGATGAGTACTTAGAAGGAGTTGGAAGTTTCCTGAGAAAGGCGTAATTCCTGCAAGAGGGGACCCATGATACAGTATCTACAAAATATATTTAACATGCTAATTGAGATTATAATTGTCGAAATGGTGGACAAAAAATGGCAGGGTTAAAAATATTATCAATATAAACAAAATGAAAAATATGAACAATATAAAGAAAATATATTATTTGAACAATATGAACAATTTAAATCCAGACATTCGAAATAAAATATTCAGTAATTAGGAGTTAGTTAAATTTTTATGGAAATAGTTATGCCAAGAGGAGGTTGTTGAGTGTGACTCGATTGCAACATTTAAAGTAAAGGGTTAGATTCGTTTATGGGATGGGTGGGTAATCATGAGATATACATGAATGCTGAATGCCCGAGCCAATCCAGCGTGGGTCCATTTAATAACATTATCGTATAAATGCCATGGGATTACTGAACACAGAGTATCATATATATGCGATGAATGATCACAAGAATGTGTAAGACGTTCAAATTTTATTAAACACATATGCATGTGAGGTAAATATAGCATAGCTTCGACAGAGACGTTAAACAAGAATGATCGCTCTAAATTACTTACAAATATTAAATCTAATTAAATAACGTAATTCACATAAATCCTAGCACTTAGTGTCTATACTTGTAGACTAATAGAGTATTTATGTTTAAATGTATTTACATATAAATTTACTCAAACTGACACAGTTGTTTAAAAAAACACGGCCTCTGAGCGAGTCAGTTCGAGGCTATGTGGATCTATGCATGAGTCTCTTGTTTTGGTGTGCTCTGAGAATAAGGTAGGTTTTTGACTAGAATGCTAAGGTCACCGTTATAGTGCTCTCAACCTGATAGTCGAGCTTATTATTTAACCGTAGTCTTCGTAATAATCCATTCCTATTGTACTTAAAAAGTAATAATGTATAAACTGGTATAATAGCTATGTTTAGGCCAGTATCAATTAACGTAGTATTAGTGCACAAGTTATTAGGTGCTCCTTAATTTTAACAGAAAGTAACTTAGATATATGCTAGAGAGAGTGAAACGTAGTAGAGCAACAAGGATGATTTTCTGGGAGTTTTAGAGGTAAGAAGTCATATGAGGAGAGGACTGAGGAGATAAAGGAATGTTTATTCTGTAGAAGGCCGATTCTCAGTAAGGGTGAATAGTATACACATAAGTTCATTCTCAATAATATTTAACATCTAATATTTGATAAATAGAGACCAATAATTTTCAAGTAGTAATATCACATTGGACAGGTTGAACCAGTAAGGGCATATAAATAAGAAAATATTCTAGAAGAAAGGCCATAGTCATCTATATTTAGAATATACTAGATAAAGCAATGCATTATCAGTAATTAAAGGGAGTTGTTAAATGAGTATTTATGGAGAATAGTCTGACCAGATGGAGGTGTTGATGTGCTGTTCCGATTCTAGAGGCAGACAACTTCGGCAAGCTATGGAAGATATTCGGATTAGATATGGAATAGAGGCCAAACATGTGCGTAGCTATAAAGGAATAATTAGAATGATTATATGAGATAACGAAATGTTCCAATATATTGTAGTTCTGTGTGTTTTCTAGGTTTAATACGAGAGTATTGTTCTTTATGACTTGCGACTGCTATGCTATACAGAGTTATTCATAGTCTTAAATTTAAATAGCAACATGTCTATATTTAGTTTGGGTCTAATCATCAAATTATATGTATTTACGAGTGTAAGCTACTTGAGAACTTAATGCCATGATAAATCGTGGAACAAAATATATTAAGTAACTATAACCACAACAAAATTGAAACAAGACGCATCATAAGGAGTACGCTTATGTGAGGATTTGCATGAGCATGTGTTTGGAGATACAAATTGAGAGAATATAACTGGGGGAGCTAAGTCTTTCGTATAGCATAGTGTGTCTTTTTTGAGAGAGACACTATGTCTACGTCAAATAATTATTACTAAATGTGTGAACCCTAATCCTCAATTTAGTTATTGTCCGGCAGATTTTATCAGAACGAATGTACTGGAATTAAAATAGCAAAAAAAATATCGCGAGAATCGTTATACGAACATCATGAAACGCTCGACATATTATTCAAGGTAGAAAAGAGCAATGGCCACTTACCTTGATCAGATATCTGTAGGTCAATTCACAAAGACTTGGGAAAGTTCTATAATTTGAATCAAGTTGCATAGTTTGTGTCTATGAAATATAATTTATCAGAGTTCAAAACAAAAGAAAAGTTGTTCTGTCATAAAGGTTCTAGAAAACGTTAAAGTATTAATATATTTTTTAAGAGTAAGAATTAATTTAGTGGTCCTCAGTCTTCTGGAATAATGCCTAGAAGCTTGTCACTAACAAGAATCCTCTTTATATCATATGCTATGGTTAATGCATTAATAATAAATAAGGAATTAGGTTCATAGTAAGATGTTATTGAAATTTTTTCAGAGAAAATATATTTTAAACAAATACATGGAAGTTATAATTCAATTATTATTCAGAATATGAACTGATGTAAAATATAGAAACATCAGCAAAAGAGCTTCCCTTAAGGTTAGCCAATAGTTGCATGGGTTGAATGAGGGTGATAATCCAAATTGGCATATTATATACAAACTTAAGAGAGTAGGACTGCCAGAGAGCCTTAATATACATGTAAGGGTGGGTAACCTGTGGTCATATTACAAATATAGTTAATAAAACAGATTGATTTAAAAGTGAGATATTTAAAGTAATTTGACCTACAGAATATTTCGACAGAAAAATCAAAATATCTTTAATTACCATAATCTTTGAAAGATATATATCAAGTACACAAGTTTTTATTAGTTGAATTTTAGCAGTTATTAGTATGGCATCATTTTAACACTAAATGATTTTTTTTTTGGAGAGCCAACTTGCCCAAGAGGTCAATTTTGAGCTCAACATTTTGTGTAGTTGTAAATTTTTTATTTTTTCAAATAACGTTAAAAATTTAATTTGAATCCTTGCTTTTTCCGATTTCAAATATTATATACGGTATACATTATTTGTTATTTTATGACTTTTCTTACCCAGTTAGGCGGGGACACCAAAGATGATTGTCATCATCTGACGGCTCAGAGATTGAATAAGGTCAATAAATGCTTGAAACTGTTTGTCTAAATATGAGAGCCTCCATAACTTCTGAATTGATTCAGTGCCGAAACAACCTTATAGACTACAAAACACCAAAGTTTATTAAGCAAAAATCGAGAGGTAAAACAGGATACTATTTTGAAGATGTCAGCAACACTGACCAGAATTGGCCAAAGGTTGAGATTAGGCCTGTAAGATAATTGTTTTTAACACGTATCGAACACGATTTAGTGAGACGGGTTGATTGATTAGAGAGATTGATAGGCGACGGGTCTATGGTGGGAGTGAAGAGAAAGAGTATCCATGCGTGATGTTAGTAAGATTGTATATGGGAGAGAGTGAGAGCGTTGATCGCAGAGAGACGAGAAGTAGAGAGATGGAGACTTGAGACGGCATATAAAATATAGGTAGTGATAGATGTATGTTATTGTACTTATTTTGATGAGTTCAAAGTGGGTTTAACAATATGCTTTGGTATTAAATAGAGGGTTGTCACCATGTTTATGAGAGTAGGATAAGTGTAAATTTAATATTTTTTTTCCACGAGAGGGTCCAGAGGTTAGTCTCCACTCTCAATGTTAGGACATATCGCCCTCTTTTAGAGGTTGTCAATAGTTCACGAGGATCTTGAGCACTGTTCTCGCGAGGAGTATGAGCGGAGTAAGGGTGTGTCTAATATCGAGGAACTATTGAGATTTTGCACTCTCTCGACTGCTGATTATGAAGAGATAGAAAGCACGTGTCATGAAGCGTTACAAGTGATACGATTTTTGTGGGTTGGACTCGTGTCTGGAGCGCAAAAAAATAAAAACAACTTATCTTCACAAACATATATACGACTCCAAAGAAATTACAATCCCACCAAGTACCTTTGGAGGATGTATTAATTTGTTTAGCAGATGCTTTTTTAGAATGATTTTATTACGAAGGCTCTATTGCTTTTTGTTCGAGATGAGAATAAGGAATCGAAGTTTGTTGTCCGTATGATAGAAAGGAATTATGATAATATCCTTGACGACTACAAATACTTTCAGTTGATATTAAACATGTGAGCCAGTTTTGCTTTAATTTATGATTTAAGTAAAACGAGAGCGCATTGCTTTTATTTTATTTAAAGGATCGTGTGCTGTGTAGGATGCTTTATGTTGATTTGTATGCGTATTAGTATTGGGTAATTGTAGTTTCTAGAGGATTAGAAGCATGAAATGTTTGCTTGTTGCATGTGACAGAACTCTGAATATTGTGTGAGGGGGGGGAACAGAGTAGTCAGATGTCAGTCTGAGGACTGTTGTTTGTGTCAACTCTCCTAACATATCTTGGATGTTCATGAAATATGAAGAGCCCTATTATCTGGACCTTTTACAGATTGTTGTAGTATAGAAATGAAGTTAAGATTTCTGCGTTGTTGATACTTAACAAGCAAATACCCATCTTGAAAGAATGTGGGTTGTGAGTTGTCATATTACCCCCTATCCTAGAGTTACTATTTACCTTTATCTTACATAATTTCGAATAATAAGTACTTCGCCAATGAAGCATTTACATTTTTAACAGATGGGGACATTGAGCGACAAGTGTCTGTTACTGTCAAATTTATATATATATACATATCAAAAGAATACAACTTATTTATATATACTAATAGAATACCATAAACCTAAATATTAACATAAGGTTACTATACCAACTTACATTATTAATAATATATAAAATATAGAATACGATATATGTTTACTATCATATATATATATAGGTATATTATATTTCAGTTATATTTAATTATATATATACTGCTCAACACCATTTTTAACATAAAAAAAAAAAATTTGAGATCACTTTAACTCATTAATTGCCTAAATGAATGAAAACATTTGCGATGATGAACGCGCCCAATAAAAATATTTACAAAAATAATAAAAAGGAACTGATTGAAGACGTTTGGAAAAAACCAACTCATGATGTGCGAGAATCAACGCTAGGTTTTGTTTGCTATATTATCACAATTCTCAAAGAAAAACATAGCAGCTGTTTTTATGTATATATATATTGGTCCCAATACTGATCAGATATAACATCATATCAATTTCCGACAAGTTTATTTCTAGAAATCTATACCTTATCCACAAACACGATTATTCACACAATAATGAGAAGGAAGTTGTACTATTCACCATATCTAATATAAAATCGATTCAATGGTATAATAGTAATGATATAACCTATATCATATATTGTAATGTGTTTTATATATTGTTGTAGAGTGGATCACGGTAATTCATTTTATAGTAATTTTGTAATTTCACATATAATTTTTATTATATAAAATATACAAGAAAACACCCAGCAGCGATAAACAGACGAATATGTGCGCTAAATTGACCTCACCGCAAAAAGCTCCCCAGAAAACCCCCACTATTATTTTTTTTGGTCATAACTCTTGATATAATATATATATATATATATATATATAATTATATTATAATATATAGTATATATTATATATATATATATTATTATATAAAAATATAGTATGATAATAGATTGGTTTAACATTGAATAGTGATAATGTATTATGGGCAGGGTGTATTATATGTCTTTTTTTAGGATATATTTTAAATTTTGATATATATATTTTTGAGAGTTATAATATGAAATATGAAATATAGGAGGTATGAGGGTTATGAGTCAATGTGAAAGGTGTTAGATGTGACAGAAGAAGGTCATTTGATCTGACTTGACGTGCGAGCTGGCGCCCCTTGGCATTTATTGTATGTTCTAGAGTATAATTTAATTTAGTGTATATTTTGATTATGGACGAATCTAATTGATCTATAGCAAAGTCTTTCTGAGCAAGATTTCGAGGTACGAGAGTATTGCCGTGCTTACTGACGAGGGTGTGTGAGATTGACCAAAGCGTGATCTTACTTATTAACACACGTACTAAATTTGAAGAGCTATCAATGGACATAATGAAGCCTGCAGATATTTCGCTCACGATCAGTGGTGTGAGCACACGTCGCACGCGGGTGCGCAAAGCCGTCCATCTAGTTATGTTGGAAGAAGTCGGAAGAGTTTAAGGTTCAATCTAGTAAGTTATGAGTGCTATACACTTGCGAGTTTAAATTTCTTAGGAATACCCTTGCTTCCGTTGATGAAATAAGAGCGGAGCGCGAGACCTCTATGCAGAGGTTGTGTGATGAGGTTGATGATGTAAAAGAATATGAGAGAATAAATAGGAAGAACATAGTATGGCTGAGGAGTGTAAATATAAATATCCTGTATTAGGTTGAGAATGTCAAAAGGGTAACTAACTAGCACCTTACAAGTACGATATAATCTAGAATTTATTGTCAATGAGAGTATATTGTTACCCTGATGTTATATTGAGATATAATGGTGAATAACTATTGTCCCTGGAATAAGAGGATATATAGTAATTTTAATAATGATACAATTGTTATTTTACAGTAGTGAACTAATCTTTACAATTACAATATTATAAGATAATTTAGAATAATAATTAGTATAGTAAATGAACGCACATTAGGGAAGTTAGTGTTGGTAGTAAATAAAAAATGGAGATGAGTAATGAGATGAAACAGATAAATACGGAGTATTAAACAGTTTTAGATGAATTTGGTTTGTCCAAAGTGAAGTTATATAGCGCTGATGTCATGATTAGATAATTATAGAATTTCAGTGTACTAGCCTTTAGAGTATTAATTTTATTTTATAGTGTCTAAACAAAGGGAATACTGTTATTGTTGTATAATTCGAGATAATTGGTGAAGAGTATGCGTTGACGTTATGGGCATGAGAGGTAAATACGAACGAGGAGATCAACTAAAGGTAGACCGAAGAGCACTTATCAATAAAATATAGTGAGAAGGTATCATGTAGAATAGATGTCTGACACTCTGAGTAGAGGACATATGACACTGTTAGTTTAGAAACAAAGAGTGCCCAGGTAGGGGAAGAATTCAGGTATGAGTATTGGTTTCAAATTGGGCTATCAAAATAAAACTGAACTTGGCTGTTAAATGTATAAAACCTATGTACTTAATTATAATTAGACATCATTTACTGTAAAGTTTTATCCTTCAATGTTGATGCAACCAACCCTCTAGTCATTCACTTAATTCCTTTTTCAAATTATTTACTTTTGAGGTCATTTTATGTGGTTTGACCATATAGTCTATCTGCATGTAAAATTTGTACAGTGCCCTCCTTTAGCTTCACTTGATTCCTGAAATTAACAAGGAAAATGATCAAGAGGTTTAAATTCTGTCAAGATTGTACCATTTTTTCTGCCTGTTTTGGCTTAGGCTACCAAAATTTTTATATTTTTCAATTCTTTGTAAGCTGGAGCATTTTCGTGGAATAAAAACTAGTTGTGGTTTTGCCGCTATTTTAGTCTTCATCAAATATCCTCAAAACATCACAGTAAGTCTTTTCATTGGCTGGGGAGTGTGTCAGGCAATAACAATCAACATTTGTCAACCCTTAAATGTTGAAACTTCCAATACAAACGCTAGTTTGTCTCAGGATTGTTGCAATACATCCAACTCTTGTTCCCGTTAGGCCCTTTGAGGTGACGGTGGATTGGATTCTTGATAGAGATCTTGGTAGGCACTCATAAGGTTTTCCTTGTCAGGAATAAACAGATAGGGGATCAACTTTTTTGAACCTTGTAGCGATGGAATGCTTATTCAGATCGCCCATAACGAGTGCTTGAACTGTTCCATATGAAATCTCAATGATATTTGTAACTTTATGTATGGTGATTCGAAAATCTGCACAATTAATTTCATTTTATTTTTATTATTTATTTTGTTTATTATGGTTTTCTATATTAATCTAGGGTTAAGTTTGAATGGCGAGTAATTAGTCTATTATTATGTGATGATGTGAGAGATATTAGTGTATTTGATTGGTGCATTATTGAGAGTCCTAAGTTAGGACTCGACCTCACTCTCATCGCATTAATGAACGAGATATCACCTATTAGAATGTAGTTCTTGCTACTCTACCTCGTCTTATCCTCAGTACGCGCTGAGGTGGCGGTGACACTACACATTAGGGGATAACTATGAAAAGTATGGGGTATGATAGAAATATTTAGACACCAAGGTCTGAGAATATGCTCACTTATAACACAGTGGCTCTTTATCACGGGCCACACGGGACCATCTCAAGTATCACTATAATGGAGTGAGAAGCACTCGCGCTTCATGTCTAGTAGAATCCAACCTAATGTGACCGAGCGCACAAATGGTGATCCTCGGTTGACTCGGTACCCTCACTATACTGATATCTCAATAGTAGTGTTTCTTACCCTTGGCCCAGGTGGGCTACCAACATGCCCCCTTCACTCACACATCTGCGTTCCCTGTGTTCCATTCACTTACGCTAGTATGTCACCTTGTATCTTCACTCGGAGCCCTCCCAAAACTCACATTTATTCGCCTCCAAGACATTACCTTTACGAACTTCAATTTCTCCCACCTTTTTCTCTCATAGTCCTATGGATAGCCGAAGGTATCGAGTATGAGAAGTATCCAGATACAAATAACGACCCAACTTTGTACTATATACCGCTTTAAATACTCAATCACTTCTATTCATTACCTTATCCACAATGACCTAAATACATTCATATTACCAACATACTTTCATTTATTCTCTCATTTACCCCTTTCTTCAACCACACACTCTCTAATACCAAAATATACGTTCATATCGTCATTATTATTATAATTCTCGCACCTATATCAACCTGATCCCTAATAATACGTTTGATACACATTTTAGAACATTGTAAATACTTTAGAATCTATACCTCCTTATTCCAAAAGCATTTAAGTTCACTTCAACAACTTATATAACATTAACACAGTGTAAACGTATATATAACATTAAATACCGCTCAATTAGGTATATATGAACCTTAATCGACAATCAGGAATGACTTTAAGTCCCTTATTTCAATATCCTAACTATACACGACTTTATAAATATGCATATAACCAAAGCCTCACAACCATTACGCCACAATAATGTCACAAGTGTTTTTTTAAATTCAAGTAGATCACCAAAACTTTGTCTGCACCGTTACTTGACGACTCTTCATGCACTCTCTTCCAATAACTCGTACAGACAATCCCGGACGGTAGTGAGGTAAAGTCAGAAGCAGCAAGATGCATGATGCCTAATACAATCTCTAAAATCTTCGTGCGAATAAATTACTCAGTACATTCACTTGTTACTAGCATGTAACATCCGACCATCTAACATATTATATTAACATCTTTCTATGCTGACAGGCTCGCCTTCCAAAGATAGCTTCCTATTTATATATACCTTATGTAAGCCTCACTATATCACAATACACTCCGTATTATATACCAAACTGTATTATGTACATTTTACATCTATATCTTCTTGTCATACCTTACTGATATTGAATACCGTTTTTAGTTGAAATTTTATCTATTTTTTCCACTCTATGGTATAATAATTCATAAAACATATATTTCTTATTATAACACTTATGCATCATTTGGACACTATTTATGTATTACAATATCAACACATTGGAGTACTTCTCTATTTTTACTTTTATAATCCGAGCTTGGGTCATATTCGAACTACTTTATATTTCAATCAACACTTTGGCTTATGTGAACTATCTACTTTACTCTTTCCGCGTTCTTTTACCTATCTTTAAGCGCACATCCACAATACCTTATTTTTTTCTTCAGGAAGAACTGGTGCGCGGAGAGAGGAGCGAAATGTTTCTTACATTTTGCCCAGATTTTCATCTAGCATTTTACACCAGCTAGCTTACCAGAGAAATTCCAAGAAGAAGACTAGATTATGCTCAGTATAGGAGGAGGCGCGAGAGCGCTCTCTAAGACACTAAGTTCTAAATAAGCTTATAAAGCTTCCACTCCTTTACCGTTCCTTTTAACCATTAAGTGAGAACTCGTCGTAATCAAAAAAATTCACACGACTAGGGTTTCAACCTGAAACTGCGCATGGACCTCAACTATGGTATCGTCGTCAATGGGGGGGTATCCCTGGGCAAAGCCCACAACCAACCATCACAAGCCTCGCCGATTTCACATCCTGTTATGCACCTTGCTTCTTCCCTTCTATGCTAAACACTAACATTCATCTCATTCAGGCCAGACCTTTACTGACTCAATTCACTTTTTCTTCCGGTCTCCTAGTCGGTCGATTCCCAGCATCCTCAACACTATACATCCGCTTACCAACCGACTATCATTCTTCCTTTCCACGTGACCAAAACCGTATCAATGTATCTCGTTTGTCTCTCATTTACTCCTTTTTTCACGCCACACAACTCCGTAATTGCGTTCATTGGCATCATTTTCAATTCTTCTCACACCGGTAAACAAACCCCCTAGATTGTCCTGCTGGAAATACATTGTACTTTAATCTATACCCTATTATTACAGACAATTAGTTTCACCATGTATGTCATAACACAGGTTAACAATTACTCTCATGCAAAATTTAGGCGTACTTGAGGCTTAGCCCTTTGCATCCACCACACGAGTATTTAGCACCACCCACCTTCCCTACCATTTCGACAACTTTCCTACTAAAAGCATGGACTCCGTTCCAGATTTTCATTCAGTCATATATTCCTAAGAAATTAAGAGCTCAAAATGCTGATTCTAAGTTGCTTACGCAATCTAACACTGAATTCCCAACCGCGGACTCTCCTCCCCACATATTATAACCTTATTCTTATCTAAATTTACTTTAAACACCTTCCTTTTACACACCCTGCCAAACCCTTCTACTAATCCTCTCAAACTCTTCAGATTCGCCATACAAAACCTAATCATCCGCATACAATAAGCAGGGCACCCTCCACTCTCCTTTCCTTCCTCCATCACTGCTAAACGCTCCCCATCCACCCCTACCTCTAATTCTTTCATAAACCCAGTGCAATATACAAAATTAAAATAATGCAAAAAAGACATAATACAACAACCCTGCCACACTTCACTATTATGTTGAAACCAATCATTTTCAACTATATTTTATCATTCAAAACAAAGTCCTTTATTATGCCAAATTTGAATTCATTCAGAAGGTTACGCTTAATGTCTATATGATCACGATTATTGTACGGTTTAATTGGAAAATAGTTTTAATTGTTTGGTGAAGTTCAAACACCTTGAAAAACGATACTTTTAAGCATCTCTTTGCAAATGTAGTTTCTAAATTCATTCCAACTACGTTCTGTCCTATTTTTTTCCAACGTCTTCAGTTCTTATTAATTTTATTAATTTTGGGCTTTTTCGAAATTGGCAGAGTTTATGTTATCAATTTTTTTTTTTTTTTTTGCTTTTTTTGGTCCTTGATAGAAATCGCGATCGTTATATATCTTTTAGCAATCATCTTCAACTCTTTTGTAAATGAGTTGGTCTTAGGCCTGCATGTCTCAAGAATGAAGTCAGACGTCTGTTTTAAGGAGTGGTATTGGCTCCTCCCACCTCACAGGGTATATTGAACGAAAATATTTTTTTCTTTTCTTTTCGTTCTTTTCGATAATTTCAGGTACTTTCATTTTAGTTTGAATTATAACTTTAAGTGCGCAGGCTGCAATGTCTGTTTCATAGGCAAGAGTCGCCTTCAACTCAAACAGAGGTTTTCTTTACAGAAGGGTCGTTTTTGATTTTGGGTCCGAACAAATCTTCCCTCACTCAACCCTGAACACTCTTCTATTCGCAACCACTACCATAGTTTCAACCACCCCCTCCACTTATTGGACTTCCAGATCCTCTGCTCAACTTCTGATGACACCGACCATAAAAAAACTCGAAGTCCTTTTTATCAAACATTAAACCCCTCTTTAAATGCACGCACTGATGTTCCGCTTTCATGACTCTCTCTCTCTCTCTCAAGTTTCTGCTCTCACCCTCTCTCTCTCTCGTCTCTCTCTCTCTCGTACTCTCTCTCTCTCTTCTCTCTCTCTCTCATCTCTCTCATCTCTCTCTCTCTCTCTCTCCTGTGGTTCTTACCTCTCTCTCTCTCTCTTATCTCTCCGATTTGGAACCATCAGTATGATATAGGATATCTGCTTAATTTTTCGACCAACTAAACTCCGCACTCTTCTAGTATTAATTTTAACCCCTTATTACTAGGTAGTCTCTTCTATTTGTGATGTTGTAATTTTTGTCTTTAATTTTGTGCCCGCCACATACTATGGTTTCCAACTTTTATTTCTTCTGCTATGTCTTCAATTTAAAAATATAATTTTAATTTGTCATCATTTATTTTTATCTTTATTTTTGTTTGTTATTTTTTGTTTTAACATAAATTTCGTGTCCTAATTTTTGTTGTAATATAGTGTTTTAATTGTAGAATACCTGAAGATGAGTCACGAAAGACTCGAAACGAAAGTAAGTAAAATTTTTAATATCTCATATTGTCTTTCGTGCCATGTGTTGAGGTGTCCTCCTTCTATTTAAAGATCCGGTTCCGTTAGGAACGAACCTATTTCATATATATATATATAATATATATAGTATATATATATAATATATAATATATATAATATATATATTTATATTATATATTATATATAATATATATATATATATTATATATATATATATATGGATCGAAGTCGGTTATCTCTTGCCCAGTTAGCAAGTTTAATTTTTTAAAACCTACGTTATCGAACAGAATGTACAATGCTCGCAATGATGCAAGGGCCGTGTTTTTTTAACAATGTTAAAGTACAATAATGATAAATGAGTGAAATATAATTGCTTTAATCAAGGTTATGAGAATACACTTAGTATGTTTTTTTGGAATTAACCGTTAGTTTACTTAGATTTGAATTTTTTAAAAATATTTTTAAATGTGTGGAGTTGCTTATTACTAAGTTTAAATTTTGACTCTACAACACTTTTATTTCAGCTTATATGAATGTGTTCGAATCCAATGCCAATCGATATGTAATTTGGAGTGGAGGGAAAACACCCATGATCCATAATGTATGTAATATTTAGATATCGTTATTAATTGATAAAAGATAACATATGAAGATGATATGGAAATGTATATATTATATAAATATATATATATATAATATATATATATTATATATATATATATAGTATAATTATATATAATTATATATATATATATATATATAGGGCTTAGTATTAGATAGCCTGACAGATTTGGTATTAAACTCCAGGTTGTCAGAATTTGTCCATTTTATTAGAATTTGTCCTTGGTTGCCAGAATTTGTCCTTTTTATTCAAAGTGATCTTGTTGACAGTTAAAAAAGGGGTTCCTTTTTGGCCTTTATTGAAGGGATGTTTTACTTAGATTTCAATATTTTTAGTCAACTTTTTTTTTATTTTTTTTTATTAGTTTAACTTTTTAGTCTTAATTTTAAGTCATAACCTTTTTTGTATTATTTATTATTGTAAGTTTTAATTTTATTTAAGCTTTACAAAATATGGTATGGAAAAAGGGAGGTAATTGTTTCAGAGTACATCTTTTAATATAAAATTAAGAAAGGAAAAGAAGTTGAATGTTTTTTTTTTGTTTGCTTAAAGAAAAAGATGACTGTAATACATTCATTGAAGCTCTCGTAAGGTTTTCTATTTATATATATATAATATATATATATATATATATATATATATATAATATATATATATATCTTATTATATATATATATAATATATCATGAATTATACCTCATAATTATATATCTACTATATATTTATATATGTAATATTATATAATTATATATATTATTTTATCTTCAATAGCTTCAAATCTATATCAAAAATCCCATTCAGCTTAACGGTTTCGGGGGCTAACAAATTTAGGTCACTTGTGGCAAACAAAATCCATTAGGTTTAGGTCTTAGTTGTGGGCTAACCAAAATCCATTAGGTTTAGGTCAAACTTGGGGCTAACAAGTCCATTAGGTTAGAAGCCTACTTTGGTGGGTATTAAGTTTAGGTTAGGAATAGTTTGGTGTAGGCACACACCGATTAATATATATTATTATATATATAATATATATTATATTTATATATATATATATAATATATATATATATATATATATATATATATATATATAATATATATATATATAATATATATATAATTATATATATATTGAATGGCGAGAACGCGAAAGGGTTGAGGTATTGGTGAGGGAGTTTGAGAGAAATGTGCGGACAAAGGGGCTTTAAAATAAATCCTGGTAAGAGTAAAGTGTTAGTGTTTGAGGAGAGATGAAGAGAGAAGGGGGAGGGGTTAGAGGTTCGGGCACTTTCCCTTTAAACAGGATGTTACAATAAAATGTTTACATAATCGAAATACTCGCTGAAGCCCTAATCGTCCTAACCCATAAACTGGTGACGTGTTAAGTTAAACTCCAATAGGAGAAAGAAAGAAAAAGTTGCCACATGTTGCTTTCTATATCATGTTAATTTTTAATAATGTTAATTTTTGTTTTCAATTTTTTTCTTAAATTTATTTATTAAGGGGCTCGGAGCCGACCGGTGGGAACAGAGGGGGGAGAACGCCCCCCCGTCGTCCCGCTGAGGCCGAGAGACCCTGACTCTTTGACATCCTTGGCGATTTAATCTTGGGTATTCCTTTATTTAAAAAAAATCAAAAAACTTATTCCGTTAGTCGCTCTATTCCCTTGAAATAATCGAAAAAATCGATTACATTGCTCGTTCGATTATATCGTTAACATCTTTTAAGCGAAGTTTCCGAGGTTCGAGCTGGGGGGTTGTAGTTTGGAATGTATGTAAAGATTTTTAGATATTTAGGGATGGATTTGGGTAAAGGGGGAGGGATGAAGGAGGAGTAGAACATAGAGTAGGAGAGGAAATGAGAGCTTTGAGTGGTCTGAGAGGAATATGGAAAGGGGGGGGATTATATCACAGAAGTTAAGATAGTATGTTTGAAAAAATTTGTGTACAGCGGTTGTTGCATGGGTGTGAAACGTGGGGGTTGAAATGACAGGTCCAGGAAGAAGTTGGAGTATTGAGATGTGAAATTACGGGGTGAGCGCGAGGTAGGAGTGGCGGGATAGTGCGAGGGGGGTTGAGAGGTCGGTTTGTGGGGTTAGTATGAAGGAGAGGATAGAAATAGGTGGGTGAGGGAGAGTGTTGATTGGGAGGAATGGGTTGGTGGAAGAGCGGAGAAGGGAATGTTAAGATGGTATGGCATCTGGTGAGAATGGAGGAACAGAGTGGTTAGGAGAGTTTGGAAGGCGGAGGGGATAGGAAGGAGAGGAAGGGGGAGACAAAGAGAGGAAGGTGGATGGATGGAATAAAGGAGATGCTGGAGGAAGGAGGGAGGGGGGAAGAGGGTAGGGTGTTGGCGAGGGAATAGAGTGGGTGGAGGAGGTGGGGGGGCGAGATGAGGGGAGGTGTGAGTGGAAAGAGGCTGTACGTACCACTACCCGCTCAAGCGGGAAAAAGTGTAAAGCATAATAAATAAAATAATAAATAAATAAATAAATAAATTATATTATTATAATATATAAAATTATTAAATATATTTTTAATTATATATATATTATATATATATATATTATTATATATATAATATGTTATATATATATATATATATATAATATATTACTGACTATTTAATATAATATATATATAAATTTCCACTTAACTTCCTCATCTCCTTGATTCTAACCCCACTTTCGCTTCCGTATCACCTTCCCTCCATCCAATGCCGCCACTAACTTTAATTTTTACATAGAACAACATAATGTACCGATAATCCCATTCCTAATCCCATCACTAGATTTACAACCATACAACATACTTCATCACATCTCTTCACTCAACATCAAAATCGTCATATCATTTTTCAACTCTGATACTATCCTCTACCTGAATCACCAAACTCTAGTAAATACTAATGGATACTCTTGTGTTTAAAGAAAGTTTACTTACATACAATACCTCTCCTCTAGAAATGAATCATTATCTTAACCATTCTCATTTTCTCACGCCAAAATTATATATATATTACCAAAACCCACCTTTTAAACATTCCTTTTTTGATCAACTATCCAACCATTAGGTCCCTCCCACAGCAATCAATCTGAAGCTCCTACTCACCCCATCCAGAAACATCATTCAGATTAATTATCACAGAAAATACTCTCTTCAACATTTCCCTCAGATGGACTATACGTCACAACCACACATACCTTGACCTTTTTCAAATCTTAAATTTATCCATTCGAATTTAAAAGTACTATTTCACACATCAGAAAAGTCTAACCTAGAAGCTTTATAGCACAAGTTATCTCTCATCAGAAATTGTGCAACTGTTCCTTCTCTCTTCTCTCTCTCCTTTTCCCCTCTTTTTCATACCAGCACACACACATTTCACACCACTCCACTTCAACTGTTATCCCTGTTCTTTTCAATCTTTGTTTCAGCTCACAGCGAGCAAAATTCAACATTTGCCCTTTCTAAATACATCCATCACCTCTCTCCTCTTCTCCTCAACATTTATTCCTCTGACATTCCATGAACCCATGCAATTCATACATTTTGGCCAAAAGATAGAAGGCCGTTTATGTATATTATTTAGTTTATATTATTTAGTATATATTATTATTAATAAAATTCAAAATTAGCTATCTTTTAAAATCTTAAACAGAAAAGAAGTTTTTACCTGAATTCTGATGTCAAAGAGGAAAATGAAATAAAAGACCAACTTTTGGATATTAAAGAAGAAATGGAGAATAGTGAACATTTTGAGCAAATTTCAGAATTATATGAATGTCAGGTGAGAATAAGAGCGGAATGAAAAGGCATTTGAGTTTCAATAATTGAGCCAAGCGAAATGGTAAAAGAAAGATTGAAGACGGCATGCCAGCAAAGAAAAGGTATAGTCAAAATGGGTGATTTTAATTTTCCTAGCTTATAGGTAAATCCGGCCCTGAATATGGACCATAGTAGTTGTTATTTTAATAAAATTGTACTAGGACAACTTTTCGGAGCCAGATGGGTCCAGACAGTAGGAAGAAAATGCCAGCCGTATAACTCAATATTAACTAATGGAAGTCTATGTTGTGGGATGAAGGGTAGAGTTATGGAGGTTGTAATTGGTTCATAATATAATTAGCATTTAATATTGGAATGTGATATTATTGGGCCCAAATTGCGAGCTAATAAGGAAAAGATCTTTAGATTAATATTCCCCTAGACACTCAAGTTTCAAGGACCTTGTTATAAAATATAAAATAATTTGGTATGGTATATATAATATTATATATATATTATAATATTAGTAATATTTATATATATTATATATATATATATATATATATATATATTTATATAATATACTATATTATATTATATGTATATAAAATAAATGCCACTCCCGACTCCAGTCGATTTTAAAAACAACCAACTCCCAGACTAAGTTGATATTTTAAAACATTCCGACTCCCAAATCCCAATGCAGAGAAAATTTCAGCACAACAGCATGTTTGTACGATTATTAATAGCAATCATGGCTCGCTGTTGAATTTCGTTAATGCACAATACACAGTACATTTTATTATATAACCAGTTCTTATTGATATTTTAAGATTATTTCCTTGGCGAATTAATGGATTAACGAAAATTCCCATCACTGAATCTATCTTTGCCCCATTGTATTCCACAGACACGATTTTTTAATTCTTTCTTAGATCTAACCAGAAAAGCATCTTTCAGTTTACATCATCTGGATGATAATAATCAATCTTAAGCCAATTAATGTATTCTTCAAAAATCCTGAATCCATTGCATTTTCTCTCGCCCATATAAGTACTTCACAACACTCAGACGCATCAGGCTGCCTTTCTGTGCAGTTAAAAATCTTCACTAAATAAGTAAACTAAGTCTCAGATTTGTCTTGTCTCAAGACTGTTCAAGAAGAAGTTTCCCTTATCAAAAGGTGAGTGTCGCACGGGAAATTACGGTCTATAAATTTTAAAGTGTTTCACGCTTGAAAAGTGGAGCTGTTAGTTATCACTAAACGAAACCTCCTGCCTTAGACCCGGTATTTTATGTCAACGTACTACATGCCACAGCAGGCTTTCTTTTAAATTTGTTATAAGTTGGAAAGCAATTAACGATCTTTTCACCTTCACAAACATCTCATGTTCTCACATTACTTTCATTACAAGGTCATGACAGGGTTTCAATCTTTCCTCAATTTCTAATTGTAGTTCACTCACAACTTGTTTTATTATACTTCAGATTGTCTTCTGATTGAATTTTATTATTAAAGAAATACTGAATGTGGCATTTAATTAGGTGTGGGCAAAAGAAAGAGTGAGTTACAAAATACAAATAGGATCGTCATAGGTCTTTGCAAATCTCCTGCTTGATCTGTGTTCCTCGTTGTTTGCTTTCATTTCGGATATTTTTCAAGCCCTAACAATGGCCTCTCTTGTTCAAAAACCATTGTTAACAGTCGGAATGTAAAATTCCTCTCTTGTTAACACGGGTTGGGACGCCCAGGCCTAAATTCAGTAACAGTCACCCCCAGGCCAAAATTTCCTTGATTAAATACATTATCATTGAAGTAAAGATAGGTTGGTGTTTCAATTTTTAGGTGGCTTCAAAAAGTAATAGTGTTTGAGGTGGAAATCTGTTTTGGGGTTTCTATGTTTTTGTAGTGCCCTTCAGGGTGCCATGCGCCAAATATCTTGTTGACCGTGTTTTTTTAGGTTGATGTTACCACACTTGATTTCTAATTCATGTTTGTATTTTAACAAATGAAAAACAATAATGAAATGTTTGTATAAAAATCAGTGTTCATAGGTTGTAGAAATAAATGTTACTTATGTTGTTTTGTTAGTTTTTTAATTTTTAGTAATTGGCTGTGCCATCGTCAAAATTTGTTGGACATTCATTATTATTTTAACGTACTTCAATGGCACATCACTGGAAACATACATGGATATCAATAGTTTAATGGTGCTCGTGGACCGGTGCATACATGTATACTAATTCAGCACTTGCACCGCCCCGCACCAGCCCCCGTACTGGGCACCACACCGGCACACCACTGGCCCCACTATCCGGTGCCATTGTACCGATACGCTCCAATGATCCTTTGCTCAGACAAGAGATTTATTTTTCTTCCTTCATCTTTTCTCTGCAAAGCACTCTATGCTTTTCTTCACCTCCACTGCTCAGCCCGGCTCCGGACTCCAGCTGCTCTGTTCATATGAGACTTACTCCTCTCTTCCGTTTTCTTCTTTCCTTTCCTACTTTGTCTCTGCCTTCCACTCCCTGGTGTTTCTTTTCTTCCTTTTTCAGCTGGGACCCCCATCAAGGGGACCCTTCAACCTCAGTTTGGGGTTCTTGAGCCGAGGTGTTGTGGAATCGGGTCAGAGGTCGGGGCAAGGTCGGTAGTTTTTGAGAGGAGTGGAGTCGGCAGTCAGCATTTTGACAAGTGTGGCAGTCAGAGTGGTAATTTTGAAGAGTGGCTTGGAGCGGTATTCAAAGGAGTTGGAGTCCGAGACGTCGAGCAATTGTGAAAAGGGGTTGGAGTCAGAGTCCAAGTTTATTTGGAGAAGCAGTAGTCCTGTAATGTTGACAGAGGGATGGATAAGTGGGTCGGAGTCAGGAGTCGAGAAAATGTTTGAACCCGAACTCACAACCCTGATTGAACCCCAATCGGAATCACTGGAATGACCGGATCCTATGAAAATATATAAACACCCTCAAGTTTGGGACTCAAGACATGGATGTGAGCCAAAATTCCAGCCTGGCTCCTGTCGCTCCAGCTCACACTCATTGCCGGCTCATTTGCTCCGGGCACTAGCTGTAAAACTCATTACTCTACTTATGTCATTTCTTTCTCTCGGGCTTCACAAATTCTCGAACCGTTTCTAAGTTTTTCCGGTTTTTGGGGCCAGACCCTGCCCCCTTGGACCTATGGGTTTGTCAAACGGAGTAGGCAGGCAGCACCTACCAACCGCAGTGGTCAGTTTGAAGAGGTACCTGAAGATAGCACCTGGTCGGGTATATTCTATGATGTAGAATAGGCCTATGCCATGCTAGAAGTGCTTGAAGCTGTGAGTTACCGGCATGCCGTAGATTATTGGCCAAAGAAAACTATACTTGCTTTACCAGTTGGTTATTTGAATGATTCCGGTATTGGTTTGTTTTTTCATTATTTTACTCTCTATTTACATGTAATATAGGGATTTTTTATCATTAATCGAATTTATTGGGTTACTCGTTTTCGTTCCAATGGTACCCAAAAAGTGGCATTAAAAAAAAAAAAAAAAAAAAAAAAAAAAACAAAAAATTGGAGGGGCCGCCAAGACCTTAAGCAAAAAATGTTTCACTGATTAGTATGTCCAACGATGTTCACGGCATGTAACCATATTAGACTGAGCATGTCGCAGAAATATTGCATGGTCGAACACGTAGGTCGGCCTAACCACTTAAAAAAAAACCCTCGTCAACAATTATTGTTTTTTATAGACGCGACACAACGTTGTAGGCACATTTGGAATATGTCAACAATTATTGTTGCATGGCCGCGGCGCCGCCCCACGTCACGTTGTTACAGTTTTTGGAAATTGTTTTTATTCCCCCCAAGTTAATTTCACCTATACGAGCATCCCTGAGGATTTGAAAAAAGGTGCGGGAATTAGTGTGATACTGGTCTAACGAAGTAAGCAATGTCTGTATATTGTAATAGTATATGATACTTGAAAAATATAATATATTATAGTTTATGTGATATATTATATAGATATCTTATTATTATGTAATGACTAATTAGGAAAACTTATTTAATATCAGAAAATTATATATTACCCACAATATATATGATATATTTATATAATTACTCTTCCTTTATTGTTGGAGTCTAGTCGTATCCCAGAGCACCACACGCATCACAATGGAAGCCGCACCACCTGGGCCTGAATAAATTTTAAACTTCCACTGGTTAGGCCTAGCATAGTATGAATTTGTAAAGCCAAAGGTAGACTTAGACCATGATACGGACCAGTATCCGTAAGGACCCAAATACCTAAATAAAAACCATAAAATGTTTTAAGAATTGGGTATTAAAAATTAAGTCACATAACGATCCCTGGCTTACGATAATTTCTTAATGATAAGAAATGTTTATGCATTGTGGGGCAGATTGCATGTTGGGATATCTTTGACCGTAAATAGATTTTTCAATGTTTATTTTATCTTTGACTTGTTCCTAACTAATGACTTCAGGAAGGAAATCTTAATGGAGATTTTGCAATATATATATGGAACTCCCCTCCCATGGTGATGATTTTTCAGCCCAGTGTGGGGGTCCGTGCCTTCTGTGAATGGCCGTCCGTGGGTTAGTGTAGGGTATTCCTGTACCACTAAACTCAAAAACAAAACAGAAGCAAATTAAGTATTAGTCCGTATAGGGAACAAATCTAAATGAATAGTATATGTACTATAATGTAAAAATACTACAAATGTTGGTAGTAGGTATATTATGTTATAGGATATCATAGATCTACCTTGCAGAACGTATAACTATTTTCCATTTTTAATGTACTGAAACCTTCAGAATGTTAAAAAATACTACAAATGTGTAGTATATATTGATTATTGTTATGGTGGGTGCCTATATATAGTATCAATATAGACATCACAAATATACGTCATCTTGATAGTCTTTCTTTTCTCATCGTGAGCTTGAAGTACTCTTGGAATGACCAAGTTTTGAGAGAGTATATCACTTTCATTCAACACCTTTGTCTCAACAACTCCGCAGGGAAAGCCTGGTATTAAGGTGAAATTATTGGGAACACAATTTCCTAAAAATACTGTTAACACGTTGACTGCCATGTTCAACCAATAATGTTGACAGTGATTCCAAATGTGCACGAGTCAATCAATAATTGTGTGACGTTTTTGTTGTTCAGTGGTAGCCATCTCAATATTTTGCGACATTCTATCTTAATGATTACCATGCTGTTAACATCGTTGCACAGCAGTGAACATTTGCTCCCCTAAAGGTCCTTGGCACCATCCAGATTTTTTTTTTTTTTTTTTTTTTCTTTTTTTTTTTAATGCAAATTATGAGGCGTTCAAAAATTGGAATGACAAACTTTGTAAATCAATAGATCATTCTACATAAACATTCGGTTAAAAAATTCACAAATATCTTTGGTGTAAAGAATGAAAAAATACAAAAAATACGAACTCATTCAATACAACTTGTAAACCAACAGTATTAAGTTTCTTTGGACAATCAATCTAGCATGCCCCGGCGGGAACGTCACAGCTTTCAAGCACTTCTAGCATGCATCAGCCTCATCCGTACATCATAGAATAACCCGACCAGGTGTCTGATCCTTGCAGTATCCTCTGCAACTGACCACTTCGGTTGTGAAGGTGCTGCGCTGCCTACCCCTGGAGGTTTACACCATTACACGCCAAGGAGGAGGGGTCTGAGCCCAAAAACCTGGAAAGACTTCAGAAGGTTTGAAATGGTGAGTGAGCAGAGGAGAGAGAATGACTGAGTAGGATAATGAGTTACAGTAATGCCCCGAGCAAAGGGAGCCGGAGTTGGAGTGAGGACGGAGCACCAGGCATGGAATTATTGGCTCTCAGTCACATGTTGAGCCAACTGAGGTGTGTGTTATATATTGTTCATTAGCACAGATTCTGAATTTGGGGGCTTCAATCAGGGTTGTGGAGTCGCTTCAAAAAAGACTCCGCTCTGACTCCGACTCCACCCTCTTCAAAATACCAACTACGACTCTTCAAAGTACCTGACTCTGACTCCACCCTTTTCAAAATTGCGACTCCCGACTCCACCTCTTTTGAAAATTACCGTCTCCACCCTCTTCAAAATTACCAACTCTGACTCCACCCTTTTTAAAATTGCTGACTCGACTCCACTCTCTTCAAACTACCGACTCCCCGACTCTGACTCGATTCCACAAACCCTGGCTTCAATACCTCAAATTGTCAGAGGGCCCTCTGAGGGGTTCCCAGCTGAAAAAATAAGAAAAGCACAGAATTGCACTTGAGAACAAAGTAGGAAGGAAAAGAAGGAAAAAGAAGAGCAGGCAGAATTCTCAGATGACAGAGCAAATGAGTCGAGCGGTGCTGGAGCCAGGGTAGGAAAGGAAAAAGCATAGAGTCTTTGCCGAGAAAAATGAAGGAAGAACAATTAAAATCTTGTCTGAGCAAAGGAATCATTGGAGGTATCGGTACAGGCACCGAAGTGGGGCCAGTGTGGTGCCGGTGTGGTGCCAGTACGGGGCTGGTGCGGGCGGGCTGCAGTGCTGAATTATAGTACATGTAGTTAGCAGCCATTAATATTGATATCCATTTATGTTTCCAAGTACGTTAGGACCAGAATAAACTTAAAAAATATGATGTCAACAAATATTGTTGACATGGCACACAAAATATACTAAAAATTTAAAAATTAACAAACCCACATAAAAAGTAAAACTTTTTAATTTCTTTAAAAAAACCCACCCGATAGAACCTATTTTATACCCAAACATTGTCCTATTGTTAATTTCATTGTTAAATTAAAAAAATCAATTAGAGAAGCATCGTAACTTTGTCTATAATAATAATAATAAACGATAATGATGTTACGATGGTCACCCGAACCGGTACTAAAAAAAAAAAAGAAACAAAAAGATTTCCTCAAAAACTATTTACTTTTTGAACACTAAAATTAACACCAAACCGATTATTTTACTGACGCATTAAGTATTTATCAAGTAAATGTTTTTGGCCTGGTCGGTGACTTTTACTGATTTAGGCTTGGCAGTCAACGTGTTAAAACAAGAGAGAATTTAACACGAACTGTAAACATGTTTTTGAACATAGAGAGCCTGTATGTGTGAAAATATTCGAATGAAAAGCAAACAATGAGGAACACAAGATCAAGCAGAGATTTGCAAAGACATTGACTGATCCTACTTTATATTTGACCACTCTTTTTTTCCATAAAGGCCACATTAGATTTCTTTAATAAAATAAGAAATTCAAAAAAAAATGCAGACAATTCTTATAAAACAAGCTGTGAATGAACGATGATAGGGAATAAGAAAGATTAAAAATCTGTATGACCATTGTAATGAAAGTAATTGTATGACCATCATGATGTTTGTGAGGTGAATGAGATCAGTTAATTGCTTCCAATACTACAAATTTTAAAAAAGCTGCTGTGCATGTAGTGCTGTGACATAATAATATCTCGTCTAAGGGTTTAGATGTAAAAGGCCTCCACAATCAGCTTCCTCATTTCACAGCGGAAACTTTAAAATTTATAAACCTAATTTCCTGAAAGATAAATGAAAAGACTGTAACGTTTATCCATATTTTAACATCTTGAGACACAAATCTGAATAGTATATTATTTCTATGAAGGATGGTTTTTAACTCCGGAAAGGAGATCTTGATTCTTTTAAGTACATTATGGAAAAATGCAATGGATCAGATTTTTGAAGAAATATTTAAGTTGCTTGAAGATTTTAATATCTAATCAATGACTGTGGAACTGCAAAAAGATGCTTTTGTAGATAAAAAGAATAAAAATCGTTATTTGGAAACAATGCGGGCAAGATAGAGTTCCAGTGATGGAATTTTGTTTCAACCGATTAATTAGGCCAGAAATATTTTAAAAATCAAAATATACAACACTTTTTCATACAATAAAATGTACTTGTGTATTGTGCATTACCGAATTATCAACAGGAGGGCAATGCATTAATAATCGTACAAACTTGTCCAGTCCAGTAAAAACCAACCAGGCGTGCTGATGGTGTTTATGCGTATCAGAATTTGTCTTCACGCCGGGGTTTTAATATCGACTCTCTGGTTGTTTCTGAAGTAATCCATATATACAATTATAAATAATATATATATATATATTATTATATATATATATATAATAATTATATCTATATTATATATATTATATACTATATATATATATAGTATATATATATATAAATATATACCATACCAATGATTTTATTTTATACAAGGTCTTGAAACTTCTGGTAAAAAATACCATTTTGACTATCTAATCTTTTCCGATTTAGCTTCAATTTAGGCCTGGACTATCACGATTCATAGATTTAAATCTAATCTATATTTATGATCACCTAATTCCTAAATTCTCCTAAACTCTAAACTGCATCCACCATACTTTCATTGAGCTTAATATTGGTCTGAAACGGTGCAATTTGTCGTCTAGTGTCATGGACATCTGGCTCGGAAAGTTGGTCTAGTACAGATTTATAAAACAAACAATTACTATGGTCCATATTAGGCAAAAGAAATCCCATTAAATGCCAGGAAAATTAAAATCACCCATATAGACTTATACCTTTTTTCATTACTGTGGCATGCCGTCTCAATTTCTTTTACCATTTTCCGAACTATTTTTTGACCCTGGCCAGGTCTATAAAATGCTCTTATTCTATGATGGATGCTAACATACAGATATGATTACCTACATGAGATTCAACATCATTAGGTTATCGCGGTCATTAGACACAGAATCGAATATTGCTTTTAACATAAGCACACCACACCACCCTTCTTTCCTTTATTTTTATGATTGTATAAATAGCTAATTTTCATTTATTTCAATTCCTGAAAATAGTGTGAATGTCCATTATTCAATATCCTGGAAGAAGCGCAATACCAATTTCAGTTAAACCCGATGCTTGTATGCAAATGTCTAGATTTGCTCATGTATTACTAATCAGCTAATTTTATTTCTAAGGCAAGCATCTGATATTTGACACATTTAGCAATAAAAATAATTGGGCATCTTTCATTTAGACTTGGTAAAACAGCTAGTTTATATCTTGTTACTATTAGGTTACCATGCTCATAATCTATTCATATCAGACTTCATAGCCATCTCCCCCTAACTTACCTAGTTTTTTACTAGGAGAAGTCCCCACAAATTTTTCCTTAGGGGAGGTGCAACTATTCAAATGTTCAACTCTTATGACTAGAGTGAACTCTGTCTACTTCGAAAAGATTTGTCCAGAAGTTCTTCAAATCCAAAAACCTAATATTTTCTGAAACAATTTTCTAACCCTTTCATTTACACCTAAAGCCCTACTTCCTGACCTGCACCTAACCTAAGTAAAATCCCAGAAATCATGCACCTACTTCCTCTAGCTTTCATCTTCTGAATAAACCTCCTATAATCTATTAATTTTTGACCTATGTCATATACTGTATCATTTGTAACCACATGCACAATCCTATTTAGTTAGATCAACATTTGTAAACTAGCTCACTCTCTTATTCACAATATCACTCACTCTGGCACCTGGATAACATACTCTTCAATTGTTTGAAAAGTCCTAGATATCATCAGAGCTCTAATTCAGCAAATGCCTACAGGCCGTCCCTTAAGAAACAAACCCATTACCAGTGGCCCTCTCTGATCCTCCCCATCTGGAAGACCAGTCAAACCTGATATTGCAGGTCACAGCTGACAGACTTCAAGAATCCTACTGTTATTCTATAGCAGACTCGCATTCATCTTGCAGACTATTAACTACTACTATAGCCTTTTCCCTCATCTCCTGCTAGGGAATCACTAGTCTTCTCCTAAACCCCTTAATCCCACCTCCCTCCCCTCCTTGAACAATCAATTCCATTTCCTTCCATTTTCTATTCGTTTCCAGTTCTTCAACTACACCTTTCAATTTATTCACATTTTCACACTCTGTCAATATACTCTCCTTAACACCATTCTCTGCATTTAAAGTCCAAAACAGGGCAGCTATCACATATTCACCTCTCACAGTCTCACAAGTATTCACACCGTCAGCAACATACTTTAAACTATTATTAGTTACAAGCTTGTACTGTTCTCTTTCACTTCCTTTTGCCTCGTCAGCACTTAAAGCCTAAAAAGAAAGTTTATAAATTATCTTAAAACAAGTTAAAAATTTAAACAAGCTTGAATCTAGCTTAGCCTAGGTCCTAAGCTAGGCTATTTAAAAATTATAAATTAGGCCTAACTTTAGCTTATGACTGGTAAACTTGATTTATCATATAATTAATTTAACAATTGTTAATGACTGTAATTAAATACAGGAAAACAAGTCCAAATAAACCTGCAAACACACAGTATACAGTAAATCTCTAACTATTCTAGCCTTGGGTTAAGCTATCACACTGACCTAGCCCAATATTTAACTATAATAAATTGGCAACAGAAATAATCACAAAAATAACTACAAATTTCTATAAACCAGTTAGATACACAACACTAATTTAACTAAATTCACTTGCAAAAATACACAATTATAGTAGCATAATGGTATGGGTGCTGAAACTTTTGCAAACTAATAAAATGCAACTGTTTAATAGAATGTTAAGTATGAATCTTTGAAAATTTTTTGCTCAGGAACCTTGGCACACATCACATTTCAGATAATTTTTTTAAAACTGCCTTTTTTCCTGATTGTGCCTGCAACTTTCTCCCTTTAAACTTTCAGATTGTTACATATATTGACAATTGGAAAAAAAATTTATCGAAAGTGTTATCCCTATAGGAACCAAATGAAGCCTAATTTCATTAGCCAGTTACACGTTTCATAGCACTATTTATATTTTTATTGAAACTATAAACATAAAATGTTCAAAAATCCATAAAAAAAAAACTTTAAAATATATAATCAATTTATACCATATTTGCACATTAAATGTTTATATGTTTAGTTTTTTTAATACAGTATTTATATTAATCAAACTGAATGGAACTCTATAATTACCCTATAAAAGGGTGATAGAATTACTACAAAACTACAACTTTTTGAATTGTATAGCGACTGTAGCTTAAATTTTCCAACACTAAGTATAGATTGGTTAAAAAATAGTTTCTATTGGGGATGGAGCAATAACAAAGTTTTCAATTTGGTTGATAGATTTCAAAAAATGCTGATACATTCTGTGCCAGTTTTATTACATTAAAGGTGTAGATAGCAACCACAACTTTCTGTAAAACTTAAACAATGCATAATAATAATGTTAGCATCTCTAGCTCAGTTGATTTTTTAATCTTTATTAAAAAAGTTAAAATTAAAATTATTTAAACGTGGGATTGTGGTCAGCCAGTATTGGTTGTTTTTTTAACTGATACCCTCTCACTCCATTCCAGTTTTTGGTTCCAAATGCCAGCAAGAAAGACTAATTGGAGAACAATTACGATATATCTATATTTGGCAAATATTGATATTCAGTGGAATAAACTACACTACCACTTATGGATTGTGAGGCATGGTGGTAGAGCCTCCTATATACAAATGTTTGTGCCATGCATTCAAATTTAGGGTTTAAAAAAAAACGGTTTTTTTTAATTTGGTTTTTTTTTGCAAAAAAAAACGGTTTTTTTTTTTTTTTTTTAAACAAAATGTTCTTTTTTCATATTTTAGTAAGAGCTTTCACTCTGGGAATCGAGCCCGAAGTCTCGCTGAAATTGCAATATATTACCAATACCCCTTCTAGGCCTAAATATGACTATTAATATGGATTTTAATATATTTTTAGTATATATATATATATAATCATATATAATATATATATTATATATATATATAATAATATATATATATACATATATATATAGATTATATAATATATATATATATTATAAATATATATAAAGTTATATATATATATATAACTATATAAATAATTAATAAAATAATGAATAATAATAATAAAAGTCAATAATATAGAATGTTATAATTATATGCCCTAGAGCACAAATAAACCTTTACTAAACTTAAAAATTTCTACTTACTATATATAGTATAACCTCTTTTAACATATTGATTTACTGTCATTTTAATGCTAAATACCCTAAAAAGACTATATATATGAAAAAAAAGTAATTTTAAAAGAAAAAACACACAAAAAACAAAAAATTTGCCTTTCGTCTTTTTAAAAAAAAAACGTGTGTTTTTAAAAAAAAATAAAAAACGAACGCGCTTTTTTTTTTTTTTTAATCCCAAGCCTATATCAAATTTATTAAAAAAATTTATACTGAGTAATCAATGTAAAGCCAAATTCATGAATTTGACTTTTTTTTTTTTTTTTTTATTTAAGTCTAAACATTATTTTCCCCCTTCCTAAAAATACCCCCAGAAATGAGATTTTCAAGTGATTTTGATTCAAAATTTTGGCATTTTATCTTGAAGGAATATTTTTAAAATTAAATTAATGTACGAAATTGTTTTAAAAAAAATGCTTAATACAAACATTAATTTTTTTAGGAATTACCAAATTAGAATAATGAAGTTAAAGCTAACCAATAAAACATGCCAAAAAATGACTTGCTCTTAATGATACAACAAACATCATCCATTCCATGAACCTTATTTTTTTGTTTATTATATTGCTAGATGCTGTTAGTATGAATGGTTATAACAGTATATAAAATATTAATTATATTAGAGATTGTTGAGGGACCAGTGTTGGACAACCTAAGCCCTTTCTGGATAAGTAAGGCTTAAATTCCAGTTAACTGCTTACTCTTTTGTAAACCTTGGCTATGTAACACAAAAAATAAAATCTCTTGTTTTGAATCTTCAGTTTATTTTTTTCTCTGTAGGCAAAGGCCAGCCCTACCAAATTCCATCCAATTTGAAGGAAAAGTTTCCAAGCCAGTCAATATGAAGGCTGATGTGCCCTTATACACATCATTTGAAAGTGTGTGAGTCAAAGGTTGTTGGGGAAAATAAAGGAAATATGTTCCAGACTTTACCAGTGGAATACATGTATGATTGAGTATAGCAGTTAAGTCTGGGGTCAGTTGGATAGAGAAAAGATTGTTGCACAAGCCTTTCTGAGTGTAGGAGGTATGCAACTGGAAAGTTCAGATGAGCTGTATCCATTGTAATAGTGATGGAATAAAGAGCAAAACAATTTGATGGGTAGTGTGTGACTGGAGAATTGATGAGGAAAAAAGCACTAGACTACACTTTTTCAAGAACTGTGAGTGTGGAACCATCCCGGATGTTGTATCTAATATCTAGAGGTTGGCCTTGTTTTTTTTTATTCATGGTGGTTAACTCTTGTCCAAAATCCTTCAATAAGCACTTCCAAAATTAGTCTTTGGTGTATTTCTGCCTTCAAGTGTATTTTCCCCACTTAGTTTGAAATAGTCCAATAGCAAATTGACTTGCGAATTCAGAACTTTTTGTTCAGAGATTGTTTCCAGTTAGTTGTGCAGGATACAACCTTTAAAAGTAGTGCTGTGAAATGCTTGTTTTGCACACCCAGAAAATGTAATGATTGCAATGTTTAGCAGCTGCAATGATGAGATACAATGGTTGAATGTGAACAAAATACTTCAAAATAGAAATTTTAAATGTTTTTTGGTAGTGATGATGATTCTTCTGAGCTGCAAGAAAATATTCATTTAGCATTTCATCTAGCATTAAACCAGAAAACAGTCGAAAGTAGAAATTCTTATGATAAGCAACCCTCAACCATTCAGCATTTAATAATTTTGATATAGAGCAATGTTAACTTGAATCCCTTCTTAAGTAGACAGGAGCATGAACACGAGCTGCTCTATTAAATTTGAAGTATCCGATTCATCAGGTGATTAAATGCTTAGATAATTAGTTTTAAATGTTTATAAATTAGACTGTCTTTGAAATTGGTATTTTTTTCATGTTGGGTAATTCTCAGCTTTATATCCAATTGCCTAATTACTATTAAAAATACTTAATTAGTCTACATTCCTCAAATTGCGCAGTAGATTCATGTAAGGTTCTATGACAGAAGGTTTGAACCTCAATGCAACTAAATATACTTCCGAATTTCCCAACTTGCTTGTAATTGGCTTGTAAATACTTACTTTCTCAAAGCAACAACAAATCAGATATACTAGGCATATTGCATCAACTTCAAAGAAGGTAAATTTCTTAAGAACAAGACAACCACCTTTTTTCAATTTAATCATTAGATGGAAAATGGTTTTTAGTTTTCTTTCAATTAATATGAATGATAACTGGTTTTTAATGAATTAAAAACTACATTTTTGTACAGTTTGATTTTTAAAGTAAGATAGGCTTAGTCAAATTTACGAAGGCTACCATTTAAATGTTATCTTTAGCATGATGCTTTCTTGATATAGTTTTTAAATTCTCCTCCTTTCAGCTTTTGACAAGCATATGAACGTAATATTATCCGAATGCGAAGAATTCAGAAGAGTGCGAGGGAAGAAGGGAAAGGAAGAGAAGGAGGAAAAGAGAACCATGGGACTCGTTCTTTTGCGTGGAGAAAATGTTGTCACAATGACTGTCAGTAATTACCGCCACCCTCGAGTTAAGTATATTTAACCTTGTTTTGCAAAAATGTCTCTTTAAAGTTTTAAAAAACTTTCCGCGATAGTATTTGAAATATACGTTAGTATTACGATGTAATTGTTATGCTTAGCATTTCAAAGTTATGATTGAATTATGGTGGTTTAGACTCGAAACTGCTGCCTAGTAATATATATATATATATATATATAATAATAATATAATATATTAATATAATAATATAATATATTAATATATTAATATATATATACAGTATTATATATTAAGTATATATTAAGGTAGGGCTCCCCGTAATTCGATACCTCTCGTATTAACTCCCGTTTAGCTAACGAAAATACTAGTTTTTTTTTTAGCAATAATACATAATAATAAACAAATCCTGTTATTCACTTTTATCTTTCATTTGATATAAAATAATTTTCAGTTAGGATACCAGTAGATAGAGATTTAGTTACCGTTATTTTTATCTACGTTCTCACGTCAAACTTTATATGACCTCATATATACATAACTTTTGTCGACTTTCCTTGACATAGTTAAATATGACCACCTTGTCCAAACGACCCCTATATATAAATGAAATATGACCTATATAAATTATAATATATAATATATATAATATATAATAAATATATATATATTATATAGTATATATCAATTATAATATAGATATAGATATATATATAGATATATAACTTATATATTAATATATATATACTAATATATTATATATAATATATAAGTTTGTTATATATATAATATCATATATATATATATATTTAACTAATATAATAATTATATCAATAGTATAATATAAATTTATATAATATATATATATATAATATATATATATATAAAATAATAAATATATATTAATTATATAATATATATATTATATATAATATATATATATATATATATATATATATAATATTATAGATAGATATATATATCTATAATATATAATATAATATACTTATATATATAGTATATATAGATATATATTTATATAATATAATATATATATTATATATATATAATATAATATATTAATTATAATAATTATTTATATATATATATATTATTATTATATATGTATGATTTATAATATCATATATATAATACAGTATAATATATAAACTAATAATATATATATATAATATGAATATATAATTATATATATATATAATTAATATTATTTAAATATTAATTTATAGTATATATTATATATATATATACTAATATATAGTATATATATATAATATTATATATATATATAATATACTATATATTATTTTATTAATAGATTAGAGAGAATAGATAATATATATATATATTATATTAATAGATATTAATTAATATTAATTAATTAATATTACATTAATGATCATATGATTACTAACTAATAAACTCTATAGAACATATCTTATAAGACTATGCCTTACAACTCAGCATTTAGTCACCCATGACACCTCTAGCAATAAATTACTGAAACCATATAATATTTATACAAATCTCTCAATAATACAAGCCCCCCAGAATTATCTAACTGAGGGTTGCAATCATTAATAAACCACCCCCAATCCCATACAATTACGCGACGAGAATCATCTCCATTACTCATCCACAGTTCATCACACCATACCTGACGTATGATTATAATATATAAATTGATATATGGATGTAGTAGACTACATATTCTTATTCAATTTTTGATCAACCGATAATCAACCACTTATACCCTTGTCACAATTTCACGCCTAATATTTACCCTCATCGAGACATAATAACTATAAAATTCCCCCTTCTTCTACCAGCTCCCAATTCCCCGTTATTACAATCATATACGTATTATATACGATAATATTAAATTCCCCTCGCCCCCTAGTTCCCATAATTGAATCATGGTTCCATATCCATACCCATCTATTAAACTCAATAACATATCATACTACCAATCATAGCCCAATAACAATTTTACTTAAAACATCCTTTTCCCCCATAAAACTTTCCCGCTAGAGAATAAGATAAATCAGCTGTCCAGAGAGGCCCAATAATGAACCTCGCCTGAGAGCAGATCAGGTCACCACCCAAAACTACTACAAAATCAATATATAAAATATAGATTCAAAACTATACTCAATGTCATCTCTCCCACTTGCACCAGATGTCCACAATTCTCAATGATTATCAATAGAGCATCCCATTATAGTAGTGCTTATGCTCTCGATATACTGATCCCTCGCTACGACCGACCTTCTCAGTATCTTCACGCTCTCTCAACCTGTGGAACCGTCCCGTGATTTGGCGCCCAGTACCTGCTTCTATGAGAACCCAGTGTGGATATTATATATATAACTCCCTACAATAATAGGTGTAGACATAGTAGTTAGCATATAGGTATACTTATATAATATATATAATAACTATTAATAATATCTATAATATAGATATTAATATTAATCTATAATATATATTATATATATATAGATATTATTATATATAATATAATAGATATAATATTTAATATATAGAGTATTATATATATATATATTATATAATTAATAAGAATTATATATATATAATAATATATAGTATTATATTATAATATATAGTATAATATATATAAGAATATATTAAATATATATATAGATATTATATATATAATTATATATATATAGTATATAATATAGTATAAATATAGATATATATATATATATAATATTAGATATAATATACTAATATATATATAGTATTATACTATATATTATATATAGTATTATATTATAAATATATATATGATATAGTAGATATAGTAGATATATAAATAAGACTATTATGATATATAGATAATAGAAATATAAGAATATAATATATATATATATATAGATATATATAATAGATATATAGATAGATAGATAGATAGATAGATAGATAGATAGATTTTGGTTTAGTTGGTTAAACAGGTTTGTGTACAGTTGTAATTTTAATTCTCAACAGTAAAATAAAACCTTGTTTTCAGGACGGACCTCGGGTGAATTTACCGGGTGGCTCGGGCTCGGGTCGCCCGGCGGGAAGGGGGATGGGAGGACCAGGCCTTCAGGGGCCGCCGAGGGGCGTAGGTGGACCATCATCACAAATGATGCAACCTGCTGCCAGGTCTGGTCCTCAGCTTAACCCCTACGGCATGCCCCCACATATGGGAAGAGGCGGACCCATGGGACCACCAGGACCTATGATGAGAGGTGAGTAAAGTATAAAATTAAATGGATTTTTTTATTATTCAAACCGTTAACCACTAGGTTTGATTTGTTCCCTTGATTAAAGCTCTACAAGTCATTTAAGAAAGGATACAAATAATTTTCAGTTTAGTTTATAATGTAACAATTAAAAAAAAAAAAAGTTATAGATTTCTATTAATATTTGTCGGAAAATTCATTTTTCAATAATTTCATAAAATGACCAAAGCTGTGCTTTGATTATAATTGATAATTATAATATAGATATTATTATAATAGTTGAAAGTGTACCAGGATTCTAAAATTTTCTATGTAGGATATTCCCTTTTTTTTGTATTTAAAATAAATAAATAAACTAATTAAAATTCCTTTTAAATTTTCTTAGGTCCTCCAGGTGGACGACCAGGTGGTTACTAGTCAGTGAAATGTGCTTAGGAAGAAGTTCATTCCTTTACTCTTTAAACGATATAAAAGTAAACTTTAGTCTAGAATTCGTATTGTAAGTTTTTTTTTTCGGAATATATCTTCTTATTAAATGTTTTTATTTTTTCCTGCATATTTTTATGGGATTTTCTTTCAAATTTGATAGACAAAAATCTTGAATTTTTTTCCAAATTTGCTAAATATGCAAGGTTGAAGGTTTTTATTGAACCAACCGAAATTTGTATGAAATAGGATAAATTCTTGATCTATGTAAGATTCAATGCTATAGGTATTCTAACCTTTTATTGAAATTTGTCAGAAACTACATTCTGAGAAAGGACTCGTTCTTGATCAAGCATGATCAATTGCCTAAAGTACATAAATTTTGGATGTTCGTTACGATCCATTAATGACTGTCAGTGTACTTGCAAATGTTAAAATTTGTTCCATAGGTGTGTACTGCTATTTACTGTTCATTATGCATATCCTCACCTACATGCTTATGGTGCGGCTTTGGTTCATTTACCAAGCACTTGGTTTCATAATCTAATGTATAAAAATATAAATAGTACCAAACACTAAAATCCATACTTTTTTATAGGTTATTTAAAAAAAAAAAAAAACCGAGATTAAGAAAACGTGCATTAAAATTTTTGTTCTATGCTTTTGAAATTAGTTTTTGGATTTGCTTAATAGTGTTATTTATCGTTATTCTGGTTTTTCATAGCTCTTACTTCATAATTAAAAGGAAAAGCACCCGATCCTCTATTCAGACAAATACGCAAACGCAAATTCGCAATATCTCTCTTGATAAACTGGTCCAGTTGTTCAAATGACGAATCTTAAGAAGTAACCTCGCTATATTGCGTGTTTAGAGTAGTATTAAACGTAAATATTTTCGTGTGCATGACATTGCACACACAATTATGGAGTAACACTCAGATCATAGTTGAGGGGGGTTTTGACAATCTTTAGATGTATGTATATAGATGACAAAAATTGATGAAATAAGGAATGAATGCCATTTGGGGGATGTTGTGCGGTTTGAGGAAAGAGTAAATAAATAAATGGAGTACTTGAGATTGTTTGGCTTGTAGAAAGGAGTGGTTCGGTTAAATCGAAAATTGTGCTGGGAAAAAGAAAAAAACAGAGTCGTGTAAAGGAATGCCTGGAAAGAGAGCAATGTTGAGTGGCAGAGGCGAGAAGAATTGGTTAAAATATGAATTGCGGGGTTTTGGTAAGGGGTATGGTGTGGCCCATCGGCAAAGGCTGAACCCTACGTTGACGAGATGCCATAATAGGTCCCACCCCTCCCTCCCCCCACCCTACATCCCCCCATTCGCCAAGTTTCTTGCGAAGCCTAGGGTTAATTTTTTTCTGATTGCGATGAGTTCTCACTTATGGGTATAAAGGCATCTTCTAATCTGTTTCCGATGCTTGTGACGCACCTTACACCCAGTCTTGTGGGGAGGAAAGGGTTATTATATAATATATTATATATATATATATATATATATATATATATATATATATATTATATATCATATATATATATATTAAATATTAATTTCCCTCCTTATGTACCTTTCTCGCCTCTACCAAACTCATTTCTCTTCTCCCGGCTTCCTTTACTGCTCAATCCACTTTTTCTTCGGCCTTCCAGGCAAGTCGATTTCCAACACACACACCACTATAATCCGCTTAACCACCGACTATCAACCATCCTTTCCACATGACCAAACCATCTCAACGTACTTTCATTTCATTTTTCTCATTACTCCTTTCTTTATCACCGCACAAAATTCACTAATATGTTATTCCTAATTTTATCAATTCTCGCCTAACACGCCCCTAAGATTGTCCATCCGAACACACGGTACTTTAGATCTATACCTCTTATTCCATACCATAGTCTCACTACTTACATTAACACTGGTAACAAGATACCCTCATGTAAGACCCTAGCGCACTCAAGACTCAAGTCCATTTACATTCACCAACGATTTAATTGCACCAGCCACCTTCCTGCCATTCACAACTTTCCTGCTGCAATTTGCATCATCCATTCCCTTTTCATCCAACATATATCTGAAATATTTAAACTCGGACGGACACTTTCCAACTGCCACATCTAACATAACTCACACCGAGGACTGTCCTCGCTCACAACTATAACCTTACTCTACGTTTACTTTTAAACCCCTCCTTTTACACACTGCCAAATCTACCAATCCTCTCAAACTCTCTCCAGATTCGCCACTCAAAACAAAATCAAATAAGGTACTCCCTTCCATTCTAACACCATCCCCTACCACCCCACCTATAATTCTTTCATAACTCCATCCATATACAAAAAGAAATCATCCCTGCCCCACTCCGCTATTAATATTAAACCAATCACTTTAGACTTCATTTATTCCTGCAACGCTTCACTATCGTCATACATACTTTTGATTCCATTCAGAAGCTTACCATCAACACCATATATCCCTTAATACCTGCCATGGAGCTTCCCTATTAATCCTATCATACTCCTGTGACAAAATTCATAAAACCTAAATACAATTTCTTCTCCCTCTGTTTCAAGGTAAATATTTAATCCACACATCCTCTACCCCTCCTAAACGCACCTTGTCCTTAACCAATCAGTCCTTCAGTCTCTACGCACGCACTCAACCAAACTACCAGCATATATTTTCTCTATAGCACTCAATAAACTAGTTCCCCTGTAATTCCTACATTTACCCTTATCTCCCTTACCGTTATATAAGGGTGCTGCCACTTCATAAAGTCTAGTTCGAAGAGCGACTGGAGAATAGAGGATTGACTTATGAATGAGAATTTCTTCGATTTCTCTATCATTGTCACCTCTTTCTATAGAAGTTAGAGGCGATTTGTATTCCGACGGATGGGAGAAGTAGCAATAGCATTGTTGAAGGCCTTTCAAACATTTGCAATTTGGTGTGCATATGTTAGTTGAGCAAGTTCTTCAACATTATAGTAGTAGCCACGACAATTCCATTGAAGGAAGGTGGCCTTGCTATGTTAGGAATATTATGAGGATAGTCTTTTTGAGACAGTCTCTATGTGGCTGCGGATAATATTGAAAGTGGTTACAGATGAGGAGGAAGGCTGTGAGACGTTACTGGGGGGGGGGGTCACGATGAGGAGGAGCAATAAATCTGGTGGTAAGGAATAGTCGTACAGCAGAGATTTTGGGCGGGGATTTCGCCTCGAATGCGAATTAAGTCAAGTTAAACCAAGTCCATGTTATTATCTGGACTTAGGAGTTGGTCGTTGGAGGAGCGTTATCAGTATGCCAAGTAAGCAGATTCAGAAAAGGGGAGAATATGGTGCTGTTTTCATGGGAACTGGAGAGGAAGGTGTTACCGGAAAAATGTCATCTTTATGGAAGGGTGTTGGAGTAGCGGTACTGGGATCCATTGGTTTACGAAAGTCTGATGCTGGATACTTTGTCAGTGAATCATCAGGTGGATTATTTTGGGAGACTGCAATTTGAGTTGAGATGGGATATTTCTGGGTCTCCTTTCGTACCGCCAGCAGATCCAGAACGCCTGGAGCGTTTTCGG
>JABUQX010117229.1:0-5000 GCA_015478945.1 Trachelipus rathkii | reverse complement strand
TGAAATTGTTATTATAATTTATTATTATTTATTAATTATTATTATTATTAGATTCTTATTATTATTATTATTTAATATAATTTGATATATTACTATTATTATTTATTATTATTATTATATTTATTATTATTATTATTATTATATTATTATTATTATTTATTATTTATATTTATTATTTATAATTTATTTATATTATTATAATTATATTATATTATTATTAATTATTTATTTATTATATTTTATTCATATTAATTATTATTAATTATTAATTATTATTATTATGTAATATCATTATTATTATTATATTATATTAGTATGTTAATTATTTTTATTAAATTAGTTATTATGTTATTAATATTATTATTAATTATAATTATACTAATTATGTATTAAACAACTATAACATTTTTTACATAAATATCGGGTGTTTTTTTAAAACAGAAATGTTATCATGTAAATATGACATTCTTTGTTTATATATTATTCCTTACATGTACGTATTTATTACAAGTCTTATACAAATAATTCTTATAAAAAGAATATTTATATATATAAGGCATTAATATTGTTATTAAGTAATATTAGGAGTATTAATTATTGTTTCGCATTATTATTTGTATTATATGTTATTGCTTATATCCGTTTCCCGAGTAAATATTATTTTGAAACTCTTACAAACAATGAAATTTCAAGTATTATACTTCATCGTACTCTCTATAATAGGTAGGTAACCTATTCAAGCAATCACTTATAGCTGAAGTGTCCAATGTTAGAAGAAGCAAATATACCCTGTTCATAGGTTACTTATACTTTACCATTGCAGGAGTTTCCATAGCAACTTGTTCACATCTACGGAATCAATAAACACAAATATCAATCAGTTAACCCCTATGCACCTTTACAAGACTCATAATAGCCTCACTAAATGAAGACACTATTATAAAGGTAACTTTAATTTTAAACAGAACAAACGTCTATGTATGTACACAAGATAATATCCTCCAAACTCCGCTCCCAAAAAATAATTTCGTAGTACAACACAGGTGCTAATAAATAAAAAATACTATACGAATAGTAGATAAGAAATAAAGATAATCCTAATAATATAATATATCTTTTTATTTTTTTTTTATATCTCTTACATATTTCAAATTCTCTCGCAATTTCCAATTTCACAACGGAGGGGCCAACAAAGAATATGTAAATAAATAAAAAAAAAAATTACCACAAAGACCACCACCTTGTAAAATAAAATGGTCACAAGTAAAAACAACCCATGTCCCTTCAACCTAACGCAGATTACCTCAGTGGGCGCGACGCGGGATTTAACCAAGGAGGAAGAAACCATTGAGAATTACGGAAAATCAAAGAAAGGACAAGGAGTTCACACCTAAGCAGACTCGTGATGGGAAAGAACGGAAAAAGTACCACAAGAGAGTAGTATCCTTGAGTCTCCAATATTCAACGGACACTGATATCATGAGAGAACAGAAGGCCACATGCCTATAATTCAATACGAGGCGACGGCAAGTGTTGCGAGGAATACGTAACGCTAAATAAATCTCAGGTATTTACTATTAATAAGTATCTATGTGAAATAGTATCCACTATTTAACTAAATAGTACGTCACTCAATAAATAACTATGATATTATATATCATATAACATAAAAAGACCGCCTCCCAAAAAAGCAATACCAACAAGTAAGGAATAGGTTATATAGTACTAATATAGTTACAAAATTAAAAATTGTTAACCAATAAAAATAAATAAATATATATTAACTAAATAAAATAAATATCATAAATGGAAACTAATATAGTTAAAAATGTTTAAACACTACACATAATACTTAAGAAATAATTATATATATAAATATATTGATATATGAACACAATATATATATAATATATATATATATAATATAAATACATATACTATAATAATTATAATAATAGATAATAAATATATATATACTATAATATATATAGTATAATATAATATCATCATCATCATCACCTGTCCCTTACTTCACCATAAATGGGAGGGGTAAGTGGTGCTCAAAATAATGCACGGGAAATCCTAGCATAATGAAATGAGCAGTTCCTACGGAGCTTAAAACATGATATCGGGACCCAAACTCCAGCTATTATAAATATATAAATATACATATAATAAATATATAATATATTATTAATATTATATTTAATATTATATATAATATATAATATATAATAATTATATATAATATATTAATAAAAATAATAATAATATAATATATATATATATATATATATATAATAATATATATATAAATTATATATATATAATATGCTATATATTTTGAATAAATCAACTAATTTTACAAATTAAAACCGTTATAATATACTGTATAGAATATCTTTTATATTTATCTCTGCAATAGAAGAAATAATCTAGTTAATCATCTTTATTCTATTTAACACTGAAAAAAGAATGCAATAATTTTAAAAAATCTTCAATTTATGGACAATTTTGTCATTTTTTGTAAAAATAAAAATATCTCTTTAATTTACAAAAAGTAAGAGCTTGAAAGCCAAAATATATCATTATATTTGTAAGTCAAAATGCATGACTCAATTAAAATTGTAGGCAAAAAAACATTAACATTTCTTCCGTTTCTGAGTGTGGGGTTTCTTCTTTTGAGAATAAATTGATCCTCCAATGCTGAAGAGAATTTCACTTTCCTTTCCACGAAAGAGGGGGCGAGCTTAAATATTTTTTCTAGCAAGGACAGCCAAATGTTAGAATGTACCTTTATTCACGAATGACCAGCATTTAAAAAGGATGCTGATTTTTAATAAGTCTTCATAATTCTTTATATTGGTCATTTCTACTATTGATAAACATTTCTTCAATTTTTTCCCAATAATACCCTTAAATGTCTCCTTAGGAATGAGTTTTTTTTGCTGTTTTTAAAGTCTTGTTCTCTTTAAATTCCGAAAAAAGCTTTCAAAACTGAAGTTAAAACTTAATTATTTCAGTATCACTTTTTTCGTCCGATTCTGTTGATAAATAAGAAGAATGTGAAGATTTTTAAAGTAGTGGATACTGTTTTCCTTTCCTTTAATATATATATATATATTCTTCGCACATCCATTGCAGTATATTCTACCACTTTTTATTGTCATATTAATCCTCAAGGAATGTAGAATTTAAAGCGTGGATCAAGAATAGGTAGCGAAGACACAAAAACAAACGAGCGTAAATGCTAAAATCTAATTTAATCATGAATTTTTCCCTGCCATAATTTCGGCCCAAGTTCCCTCAAATAGTTCTTTTTCTGACCCTTTCAAAAAAACCCAAAATCACTTTCATATTTGGGATATTACCGATGACATTGATTCCTTGTGGCTCAAGAATTGTTACAATCAAACAAAATTTTAAGTAATTTTTAGCAGTTTTTCAATGAAAGTTTTGGCGAAAATTAAAATAAAAATCACGTTATTGGAAATGATCACTGCAATAATGAAAATGAGGCCGTCTTTTTTTTAATTCAAAAATTCTTTCTAACATTAAATATTGACTGTTCAATCTCGTAGGTTGCATATACCTGAACAAATCTGCTGCTGTAGGCTAAATTAAATCTAGTTTCAGGTCTTCGCACATAAGCTTGAGGCGAGTAGTTAAAATGACCAAGAATATGGTGACCATATGGATATAAGTTTTTTGCAGCGACTTCGCTCACTAATCCGTAGGGGCGATTGTCGTAATATCTGCCTCTTCGTATAAGTTGCAAGAGTGTAAAAAGCAAGGCTAAGCCTGGATTTCTTTTGTGAAAATCCTCAAGCCATAATTAGTGCGTGTATCCACTTACTATAACATTGAAATTTATTTACCAGGGAATATTGAAGTTCTTCCGCATAACATTTTTGAAGAACATATCACCTTATATTAAGTGAATGCTGTGTGAGATACATAAAAATGGTGAAACTCGAAGGATAGCTTTTGTTTTCATAGTTGCTAGATAACCAATGAGACAAGTTAAAACTCAAAAAATGAAGATATTTACAGTATACAGCTTCCATCCATTTACGCTTGAAAAACAAGTAATTCCGTGCATTTAATCTGGTATGCATCTTGTATTTATTTCTCTGAACACAGTTTCATGTAAATATATTTTTCACATAGCGTTCTTTATATATTTTCTTGAAGAAATTACATAGTTTGGGCACACATGATTTATACATTCTTATGAAACCAATGTCTTCAACTAATGAAAATGATTGCAAATCCACTGCGATCATCTTCTCCAATAAGTCGTGAATCTTCTTGGATTTGTGTTAAGAGTGTCAATCAAGTTAGGTTGACTTAGAACATTAGCAATCAGTTTTACTCCTTTAGTTTCTGAAATAATTTACCGTAAGAGATCTTTTCCTTTTCTAGTTCATTGCTTCCTTTTTTCTCCTCCTTAATTCTTTTGATTGTTTAGTATTGGGTTTAGTAGAATTAAGGAAGGACTAGAAATTAGAAATCAATATGGCAGACTTCGAAATAATGTCTTTGAAATATCATAGACTCGAATAAAAAATTTTCTTGTTCATATCAAATAATACTAAAGAATCGGTCAAAGAAATCAGTAATTTATGTCCGATTCCGATTCTTGAAAAACAACCGATTCCTCCGATTCCGCATTCCGATTCCCCAGGCATTTACCCATCACTAATAATAATATTATTATAGTTATAATAATATATATATAATAATATATAATATAAATATATATATAATATATATATAATAATAATTAATGTATAATATAATATAATATATAATATATATATCAGATAATAATATAGTAATATATATATATCACTCAACCTTTGGCCCCCCCTAAATGAACCCCTTGCCTACGCCCATGTATACTATAGTAATATATATACTATATATATTAAAATATATAATATATATATTATATGAAATATATAAATATAAATATATATATACTATTATAATACTTA
>JABUQX010117228.1:37500-42500 GCA_015478945.1 Trachelipus rathkii | reverse complement strand
CTGAACCTTTTTTAGCATTTTCTCCTGTTAAATCTTGCAACCCATTGATAAATTTCAGGATTTTTAGCACTTTTTACCCTTTTTTCGGTATTTTAGCATTTTTGGTATATATTTTTAACGACTTTCTATTACTCAGCTATTTCTTGAACCTTTTTTAGCATTTTTCCTATAATTTTGGCAACCTATTGGTAATTTTTTCTAGAATTATAGTACTTTTCTATCCTTTTTTGATATATTTTTGCACTTTTTAGCAACTTTCTAGTGCTCACCTACTTTCCTGTGCCTTTTTTTATAAGATTTTCCCTGTAATTTCATTAGTTTTCCTGTTAATTCTGGCTTCATACTGGTAAATGTTTATGATTTTTAGTACTTTTTAACTTTTTTCGATATTTTTAGCCTTTTCTATCTCCACTTATCACTTTTAGCCATCTCAGCTATGTCCCCCTATCAACGGATGCGATAACAACCGTTAAGTTTAAATACATCCCCCTAGAAACGGGACCATATTAACCATTAGGCTTAAAACCGTTCCCCTAGCAACGTTAGATTCAGCAACTGTTTTCCTTTCAGTCACCTCAGCTACGTTCATGAGTCATTTTTTTTTCTACGTTTTTGACGCATTAACGGTTTTCAAGTTCGTCAACGCGTTTTAGTTCAGCCCCGAGACCCATCAGCGGCCTCCACCCGCCGTTCCGGTTAATATATAGCGTATATCATATATCTACATCACTCCTTTCTATACCAATATAAGCTGTAAGTGCAATCGAATTAACATAGCCAAACATCAAATATATATATTATACCTCAGATGTTACTATTTATATCATCAAACATCTTACGCACTAGAGCTATAATACTATCAAGCTTCATTATATATAATATATATTAAGCATATGCGTGTATAATGATCTAATCGTATCTAGTGATACTCAAACATATAAGAGCGCCAAATACGCTTCCGAATCATTTATTATAGTGTAACATATATATATATACTCTAAGTGTGAGTCATGCTTCGCACTCGCGTCACACCGGCGTCATCCAGCGTGCTCCATGCGCGACTTCTACCCTACGTCGTCATTCTAACGTGATACTTAGTAGATAGTCGTTCGTTAATGTATTCAGACATCTTAGCCATATCTCGTATCTTCCAGCTATGTATCAGACAGATATTATTTATTTCATACTAAGACTGGCTATACGTGATAAAACGACGAGTGACCACTATATATATATATATATATATATATATAATATATATATATAATTATATATATTATATATATAATATATATATATACATAATATATATAATATATATATTATATATATACTTATTATATAATATATATATATAATATATATATATATATATATATAATATAATATATATATATATATTATATATAATGCACGTTAATGAAGGCTACGAACCGCGTTTCGAATACTCGAGCTCATACACATATTCAACGCACCCGCCATCATGATTAGCAGCTTGAAATTACTTAATAAACTCAAAGTATGACATCACTCTCTCGACTTCTACGTATTTAAATATTTTAAACTTTAACTAAATGCATGACTTGATGTTGAACCATTGGTTATTTAACTCTCATTCCAGAACTGTAACCAATTGGTCTTAGGGTACTTGGAATGTAAGAAAGTTAATATTTCTATTATCACTAGCGGTCAATTTGATCGTCCTTTATCTATCCATACATAAAATATTTTTGTTTTTATATAATATATATTATTATATATATATAATATATATATATATATATTTATAGTAATTACTATATATATATATATATATTATATTATTGATATATATATAATATATATATATATACATATATTAAATTTATTGGTGCGTTTATGGCCACCCTTTTTCAAAAATGCACATTTACATCATTGCCAATGCTTTTAAACAAATTATTTCAATTATATATAATATATATATAATATATATATATAGTATACTATATATATATTATATATTATATATATATATATATTATACTATATATATTATATATATTAGAGTTATACAATATATATATATTGCTTCCTGTATTAAATAAAAACTTTATACTAATATGCAGTATATATAGATATATTAATTTTACTATATTGTGCGTTTAGACTGTGTGGTGATAGGCTGTGTTTTACTGGAGCTCCGTTGGTTTGAGTGGTGTTTATAATGTTTTAGCTATTTTTCCAATTTGCCTGTTTGTACATTAAGTGTTCTCCTGTTTTAATTGCTTCTAAATATTATGGTTTTAATATGTGAAGAATTTGATCATCCCTTTAAAAGATAAGCTATCCGTTTTAATTTTTAATTTTGTGAAAAACTTTTTTAGTTATGTTAGATAGTCATAGTTAGTTTTTTAGGATTGTGTATATACGTAGTTTAGATAGTACTAGGTTATATTTTTTCTTAGTCTTTTTATTTCCAACTAGTTTTAGTGTTTCTATTTTCTTTTTATTTATTTTAATGTTTTAATACAGCACCTACGTTTTTAGCCGGTTTATATTTTAATCTTTATATCGATAGTTGTGAGAAAAGTTGCATTGAGCTTCTTCGTCACTTTTTAAGGGTCGTCGACTTGCATGGATGTTAACTTTCTAAATTTTTTCATTTTACATATTTATTAAAAATACAGTTTTATTCGTTTTAACATTTACGGTTTTTTTAGTGTGTGAATAATTTTAACCTTTTTTTTTTTTGCTGTTTGTTTTTGTTTGTTGTTTGTTGTTTTTGTTTTTGTGTGGTTGTGTGTGCGTGGATGATGGCAGATTTGCACAGGCGCGGGCTTTCATAGACTTTACTAACATCCGCGCTTACAATTAACTTTGCATTCCGTTGGAAATACCACCTCTCTAAACTCTAACCCTAAACCTTTTGCTCTTGTCTGAGGCACAGATGGCTAATAATTCATCCTCTAACTCGTTTAATGTATTCAACTATAACTTATTTCATAATTCCGTCTAAAGGGTGGAGTATGTGCCTATGTAAACATAAACACTCCTGTAACACGTCTCGAGAATCACGAATCTCCTAACTTCGATGTTCTGTGGCTTTAAAAATCTTTCTTCCTTCTACTACAATAATCTTGTGCTTCTGCTAACTCTCCTAAACAAAAAGGATTTTTCACCGCCTTTTTGAGTTTCTGTATAAGCTCCACCTGAATGGTAAATCTTCTTTATTCAAATACTGAGGTCCTCTATTTAGGGATTTTGACGTACACATTACTCAAGGTTATAGTTACTTCATACTGATTTAAGTGGGAGGAAACTTAATCAATTACATTCTCAACGATCTGGAGCAACTAATTAAAAGACCCACACACGTTCCGACGTTCCTAGACCAATTCTTGAACAACTTTGAACCTATGTTTCACCACTAGTCCTTCTCTCTATAAATACACCACTTCGCTCCTATTTGGTAAATTCTGACCACACCTTATATCTCTTAATTTTAATCCTTTCTCCAACAGCTCCATCCTGCCCTACGCGTTTTTTTGGCCTTTTTGATCGGGCCGATTGGGGCCTTGCGTTGCTTCTACCGCAACTCTAATTGGAATGACTGTGCTTTGACTCTGGACGCTTCAGTTCTGCGATAAGGTTGGAGCTGTTGATCATGATGGGATGAGCAGCGTTCATTCCTTCTTCGAGCTAAATCTTTATCTCTCCTCATAATCCATGTTCGATCGTGCTTGTTCTCTGGCCATTTTCAGGCTAGAGACAGTGCGTATCGTGAGTGGAAAAATTCTCGTTCCTCCTATCACTCTCGCTAAATTTTCATTCAGCTAGAAATCGTTTGCAGGGATACTCTCGACGAACAAAGCTTGGCTTTTCATCAACGAAAGTACGCTAACCTACCTTGGTTCTCCCACTGACAAATCTTTCTGGGCCTCTTGAAAAAAACATCTCTAACAACTTCTGTAAATCTGAATTTCCTCCTCTTATTCGTTCTGATGGTTCTGTTGCTAACTCCTCAAACTGAAAAGGCCAATCTTTCGGCCTCCTATTTTCCCTAACTCAAACCTGGATGATTCTGGCATTCCTCCTCCTCCTTCCTCCTTCTCCTCTCAGGTGTCCTATTGGCCTTGCCTGAGATTACATTTGATCTTGTGCATGGGCTCCCTGAAATCTGTGAACGTTAGGAAGGCTGTGGTAGCCCGGATGGCATTCCTCCCATGTTTTGAGGGATGCTTCCGTGCTGGCCCTTTCTTTCGTTCAACTATATTCTCTAGTCTCCATATCTAAACACTTTCCCTCAGTGTTTGGAAGCAGCCACATGTTCAACCGATTCCGAAAAAAGGAAGCCGCCTGATCCTTCTACTATCGTCCTATAGCTACTCGCTTGTAATTCTATCTAAGATCTTTGAAACCTTCTCAACTCTCTTCTTATATCATCTGAAATCTCATTCACTTTTCTTTCCGATCGCCAGACGGGCTTTCGGTGCGCTCAGAGGTTCTACTAGCTATATTACTTTCCTTATTACTGATTTATGGTTTTTCCGCCCTTAGGAACTATGGGGACTTGCGTGGTGCGCGCTTGACATATCCAAAAGCATTTGACCGGGCATATTCACCGTCACTGCTCTCTCAGCTCCCTTCCTTTGGGTTCTCTCCTTCTCTTTGCTTACTTATGTTTAGTTTTCTCTCAAATCGCTCAATTTCGGCTGTTGTTGACGTGGCGACTTCTTCTTCTTTTCTGTCATTTGTGGTGTTCCTCAGGTTCTGTCTTATTCCTACTTTATTCTTACTTTTTCATTAATGATCTTCTCACCTGCACATCTAACTCTATCCACTCGTATTGCGCGATGACTCGACCTTCATTCTTCAACTCATTCAATGCTTGCTCTTTTACTTCTAGAATTGCCTCTCGTTCTAATCTTTCCGATTCTATTTCTCGCAAGATCTGGATTAGAATTTCCGGGTGGGTCGTCTCAACCTTGTGAAATTTAAATTCTTTAAAACTCAACTCTTCA
>JABUQX010117228.1:22500-30000 GCA_015478945.1 Trachelipus rathkii | reverse complement strand
AAACTATAACTCCATAGGTCAATAGAATAAATAGTCACAAAGTGGCCACATCCCCGTCCCTCTTTGAGGTGTGTCTTTACGGCTTTACTGCTTAAGGGTCTGTAAAAAGCTGTAAAACATGTTTTTACAGACCATAAAGCTGTAACTCCATAAGAAGGTAGAGCCAATGTATCAAAAGTGGCCCCCTTCCCGCTCCATATTTTCGTGTTCGCGCAGTAATATTACGCCTGCGGGCTGACGCGTCGGCTCAGCACCGGGGCGCGCTTGCGGGCGCGCTCGCGTTAAGCTTCACGTGATCTACTATAAATCTAATGAATTAATTATTATCTTTTCTATCAAAATTCAGACATTATATCTTGTATCTGTAATTAGGTAACACCTAATAGATCCATATTGGTGTTTTTTATGAAGTGAATATCCAATCAGATGTTCAGTCTTACTCCAGTACTCTTAGGATCAACAGCTTGAGTAGCGTTCGCTAGATCCAGTACTCTTAGGATCAACAGCTTGAGTAGCGTTCGCTAGATCCTACAATATCTCGAAATTTTAAAACCTAGCCAAACGAGTGTTTTAAAAATCAATAATTATTCCTCAATGTAAGTATTTATTATAAATATGTTGTATCACATCTGATCGGTAATTAATAACTTATTTAAAGTAATTAAATACATTTCCATATAATAATAAAGGGTAAATAAAATATACTGATGTCTTAAAAGTAGTTTTGTATTTTTTTACATATGTGTAGCTTTGGACATGCTATGCATGTATAATCAAAAATTTTACCAAGTCATCATATTACGTCCAGAAATAAAAAAATTTTCATATATATATATATATATAATATATATATTATTATTATATATATTCATTATTATATAGCTATATATACTTATCTACATATATATATAATATATATATATAATATATATATATATATATATATACTATATATTAAATGCTAGTTCGACGAGGCGGGGTATTGCATCATGTTACAATAGCAGATAGATATATCAAAAATTGTTTTCATTCTTAAAGCTTAAATTGTTAAAAACTGATGACTGTTAGACATCGTTAAATGCATAATGCTTTGTAAATACTTTATTTTAAAAAGGCCTCTTCTTAGTAGTATATTGTTTCAAGTAAAGCACCTTGACGCTTAAAGGTTCTGTTAAACAGTATTATTAATAATAAAATATGAATAATAGTGATATTTTTTATGCGTGTTGTGTGGAGTGCTCGTGGCCCCTGTGTGTATGTGTGTATGTGATGTGTATGGTGTGTGATGTGCTTTGTAACGAAAAAAAGCATGCCAAGCAGACCATATAAACCAGATCATTCTGTTACCTGAATTCCTTATCAAACAATACAAGTCATCGTCACACTTAACCTACCTAAAAGAGCGCAATATCATGACCGGGTTCTGTATATACATCTCCACGTTTTTATGACGATGGGGCTCTTTGTTTCTTTGAGTTTATTTTTTTTTTTTTCGAGGGCCCGTTGTTGATGGATTTCTAGGTGTAAAAGAGTGTGGATTGAATATATCAAACACTCAAGTTCATAATATTATATACAATAAAACTGTTGATCTATAATAATCTAATCTACGTTCAACAGTTAATCGTGAGAAGCCATCTTTAAGTCCCCGCCATACAGTTGTAAAACTGAAGAATTGATGTGGACTTTGTACAGATTATACCTCTTATTGATGCTTTCTTAATCATCACAGATTAACTGTCGATTGCGTCGTAATGAGCCAATCATTAGCCTAGCTATCTTAGGGGTGATGACCTGTCATTTATTTATGACGAATATAAAAAATACAATTAAATTTTTTTGTTGGAAATGATTAGTTTTAATACCAGTTGGTCTCTGGTGTTGTGAACAGCATTTTTAAAATAATAACTTAAGCAAGTTTAATAAATTGTGTGCTGTTATGGTCAAGACTATTTATAAATGGTCTATGTACAAGCACTACCAGATGATCGCGTACTACTACCTAACTACTACCAGCCCTGCCTATTGTCAACACTACGCTACCTACTTACTCTTATCTACTCTCTGTCGTATTGCTAAAAGCATATAACTCTATTATACGAGTTAGATCTAGCTGAGTAATATTTCTTGTTTACCTAGACTCCAATTCTATCTGGTAATGTTTGAGTGTGACACATACATGTGCAGGTCTTAATGCAAAGTTTTTCTATTGAGATCCTCGCAGTCTTAACAACGACTACAAATATACTTGACTCACGAAATACCTACATACCAACACAGTAATACTAGTACACTGTAGTCAATTAGCACGAATATATTATTACTTAATATATAATTATATATTATACTACATAATATATATTATATATAAGTATATATTATTACTATGTATAAATATGATTACACTCTCATTGTCGTGCGGCGCGCAGACTCACATCCTTAATATAAAAATATGATATTATATATACTTAACGCTTATATGCATGTTATACAGTATTTAATTCAATTCAATATATATACATTCTCCTTAATACTAATACTAAAATGAATACTAATACTAAAATGAATACTAATACTAAAATGAATACTAATACTAAAATGAATACTAATACTAAAATGAATACTAACATATAGCTTAAGTATATATATTTATTTTATTATAAATATATATAAAAAGTATACCTTATACTATTATTACTCACATATGATTTATATTATATCTTAACTATATATTAATATCATAAAATTTATTAAAAATTGCATCCTACAATAATATTACTTATACCTAAGCTATACATGTAATTATACATTATTATATCTATAATTATATATATATACTAGTATACATATATAGATACTACGTACACGTTATATATATATAAACCCTATATACATATAAATATATATATATATAATACTATATATAGATCTATATATATTAATATGAATATACTAATATATATATATATCTATGTAGCTATTATATATATATACACGCGAACAATCTTATATATAATGATTAGGTAATAATACTATCTAAATCGCACTTTTTACTCAGCCTATAATAGTATATATCATTCAATATGTCATATCATAATATAATGATATATATACCTATATAACTATCAGTAGCCTTCGGCGCGCGGCTATAATTATTATTTTTAGATAGTGCGCGACCGTAGCGCACTTATGCGTCTTATGCCGTCGCGGACCTAGTGCGTCAGCTTAGCGCCTATTGCGGTTCACATATATTATTTGCGAAGGTCACATCAATATGCGACCTAGCGTCCTATTAGCGCGCTATGCTGCCTCTTTGCCGTGCCATTTTCCGATTCTTTTTCGTATCCGGACTGCAATGTCTGGATGTTTCGCTACACAATTTATTGTCAAGTAGTAACTTCAGCTAGCTCGATAATAAAAAAGCATGCTTTTATAAGGAAGAAATAAACGCACGGTCTCAGTATAACTTTATTAACTGTATATAATTTTTAGACAACATCCGTTAACACTAACTATATCTCACACGTCCTTATTCTCCATCAATCCAATGTTCTCTTGTGATCCTAAGATCTTCCCAAGGAAGACATCCCAGCTCTTCGAACGCCCTGGCACGTTAGAAAGTTGACTAATCTTTCACAGACACATACGTAGCCCAACCATTTCTATCTTCCCTGTAGTTAAAGATACATAGTCTTCGATCATACCAGTGACTTATTACCTATACTACTATAATATATATAGTATTATAGCTAATAATACAGATAGAATATAAAATTAGTATACCATTATAATCATATTTACTATAACGCAATAATATTTAATATACTACGTAGTATCCATAGTGCTCAATTATTACCTAATCGACTTACGTATATCCTATCTACTTAGGTAAGCTTATATATATAGTACTACCTAATATAGAATAATCTCATCGTAATATATCTATGTATAAAGTAGATGCAACTTATAGTAATACCCCGTGGGAACAAGCCGATAACTATACCTTACGATATCTATATATATAATATTACGGCTTGATAGCATACGTGTATACCGCCTACAAGGCTACTAGTCCACTATATCACATTCAATGAATATTAGCGCTCGCAACTGAATCTAGAAGCTCTATAATATATCATAGGTTTAATTACACTGGTGGCTATTTCATATAGAATGGTACTATCACGTTATGCATGACGTCCTCTCAAAACTAACTTATGAGGCTATCCATACAGTATGCTATAAAAATAATTGCTCCTTGTCGTTTCCTCTGTATCAATCAGGTGACGCTCTAGTGCCTCATCAGAGCGCTACAGAACATTAGGACTGATGCGCCGTTCCTGCTATAGTTCCTGCTCAGCTTTTATTAATTAAAATTGTTTCGGCGCTCCTAGTGCTGGCCTTTGCGACCTACTGAACTATGATAGTGCGTCCCAATAGACGCTCGCATTTAGTATGCGCGATTAGGCGCATATCTTTGGGTGGCGCGTCGCAGCGAAACGCTCCAGTCTGACGATTATAATATCTATGATATATTTATCACTATATACTCTTATATTATACGTATTATAATAATCATATCATAAGCTATATATACCTTTTATATTAACTACAACTATAGTAATATACTATACTGACTACTATATATATATATATATATATATATATATAAATATATTATATACATATATATATATATATTACTATTATAAAAGTTATAAACCATCGACTTAATATATAGATAGTATTATCTTAGTATACTATATTAATTACTTATTACTAGTATAAATCATAACTTCATTATATACGACTTTATAATTACCTTGTATCCCTTAGTAATATAATATAATCTATTATATCTAAAATAGCTACTCCTTACATATAATTAGATACTTAGTAATATAATAATATATATATTATAATATATAATATATATATAAATATATATAACAATTAAGTTATTTTACAAATGATGCGTTCAATATAATTACTTGAAAGCAGTAAAACAATAAACATAAAGATGAGGCAGGAGGTTCACATAGAGGGTACCCTTTTTGAAATGTTCGCACTACTGTTTAACTGCTTTACTGATTTAGTGTCTGTAAAAACATGCTTTTACACACCCTAAAACCGTATAGGACCGTAAAAAACCGTATTCGTCCCAAGGTTTAGGAGAGGAATCAACATCCTGATACATATATTGCTAATACGGCTTTACGGCTTTAAGGCTTTAGGGTCTGTAAAAACGTGCTTTTACACAACATAAAGCCGTAAGGACGTAAAGCCGTTCCGTCTAGTGGTATGGGGAGGGAGCACTTCCTGTCTATTTGCTATATGGCTTTGCGGCTTTACGGCTTTACGGCTTTACGACTTTACGACTTTAGGGTCTATAAAACAATTTTTTTAGTAAAAATAAAACTATTTTTAACAAATAAAATAACAAATCAATAATATAAAAGTGTTTATAAAATATTTATATTTTTAAATAAATAAACCTAAAAATAAATAAAGTTTGAAAAAAAATTAAGATAAGTAAAATTAAAATAAATTAAAAAGTTTTAAAACAAAATAATTTAAAAAGGAAATAAAATGAAATCATAATAATAATAATAATAATAATAATAATAATAATAATAATAATAATAATAATAATAATAATAATAATAATAATAATAGTAATAATAATAATCAATAATAGTAATTCATGTAATAAAATAAAGGAAAATATTAATAGATAACAATTAATAACAATAAATTAATAATAATAAATAATAATAATAAATGAATAAGAAATAATAATTATAATAGATAGTAATAATAATAATAATAATAATAATAATAATAATAATAATAATAATAATAATAATAATAATAATAATAGTAATAGTAATAAAATAATAATAATAATTATAACAATAATAATTGTAACAATAATAATAATAATAATAATAATAATAATAATAATAATAATAATAATAATAATAATAATAATAATAATAATAATAATAATAATAATAATAATAATAATAATAATAATAATAAAAATAATAATAATAATAATAATAATAATAATAATAATAATAATTAATAATAATAATAATAATAAATAAAATATGAATAATAAATTTATAATAATAATAATAATAATAATAATAATAATAATAATAATAATAAAAATAATAATATTAATAATAAAAATAAATTTAAATAAGTAAAGTTGAAATAAATAAATAAATAAATAAAAAAATTTAAAACAAAGTTATTTTATAAATAAATAGAATTAAAAATAACAAAAATAATAATAAAAAATAAAAATAATTAAAAATTAAAACAAAAATTAAACACAAAACATTAATGTAAAGTGAAACTTATGAAATAAAAATAGCAAACAAAATATTCATGTTATAACATATCAAAAAATATGTTAGTTGACGTTGATATAGAGAAATGGGATTTGAAGATAGAAATGTCAGTCTTAAACCTTTAGAAAATGGATTATCTTTGTAAGATGTAATACAAGTGACGGGTAGTTATGTCAACACCTCTAAGTATGTCTAGTTTCAACCCTTTGCCTATTCTCTATGAAATGTCTCCAGATATCGAACCATCTGCATCATTACAACACGTAACTTTGGTTACGACGTAGTAATGTCAGAAACTTTAAGTATACCAAGTTTCATCCCTTACCTAATCTCCAAATAGTAGATCCTCATGTATCGAACCGTCTGTACCACTACACCTCATAACTTCGTCAGCGACGATGCTATGCCAAGACCTCTAAGTATAATTTTATGATTGGTTAGAGAGAGTTGACTGTTTGTCTGCATGTTGTTCTATGGGAGTGTGTGCGTGTGTTTGTGTGTGCGTGTGTATGTGTGTGTGTGTGTGTGTGCGCGCGCGCGCATTGCCAAATATGAGTTACTTATAGAAGTGAAAACAAAACCATGTGATGATAGTGTCGACGCACTTAGAGAAGTAAAAAATATTTATTGTGTCATCGTGAGAGAGAGAGAGAGAGAGAGAGAGAGAGAGAGAGAGAGAGAGAGGAGACGATTCGAGAGGTGATAGATTAGGAGAAGAGATTCTGAGAGAGAGAGAGTGAGAGTAATTAGATGAAAGACGAGACGAGAACGACAGATGAGGAGAGAGAGACGAAGAGCAGTGATGAGCATAGAGATGCATGTAACTTAAAAAGTTGTACCATGAGCCCATGATAGCACTTATGTTTAGGCGTTGTATAATATTGTAGCTCACCGATTTACAGTAGATACAACTGAACACCCATGATACAATGTCATTCTAGACATGCATACAATGACGTAATTCCAACCTTAGATAACACAATTTTAAATATGATACGGTGACCGTCCTATTAATTCAACTGTTGCAGATTATAGGGCTTTTGTAGTAAATATGTATAGCGTAAGTCTATGTATTTATTAAGCTTGCTTATCCTCTTAAGTCATCTATACTTACTATATAACCTACTATATAAGATAT
>JABUQX010117228.1:0-17500 GCA_015478945.1 Trachelipus rathkii | reverse complement strand
GGTATATAGAGGTTTGCTGATTTAATGATTTGTATTGTTTTAAGTGAATGATGGAGGTGTGTAGGGATGTTGTATCGTCGATTGGTATGGGTTTGATAGGGTTTCGATATGGTTTTAAGTAAATGCAGGGCCAGTTTTGCTTTTTGTAGTTTAGTGTATGTGGATGGTAGTCTTTTTTTGGGCAGATTTGATGTGGGGAATTTAGGAGGAATTGAGAATGGGAGCGTGGTTTCCGATTGTAGGTTCAGTGATAGGGTCCTAGGTTAGTAATGGTGTAAGGAGGGGGAAAACAGAATGTAACGTCTGGGGAAGGTAGGGGATTGGTTAACTTGGGAGGGATTCGGGTGGGGAGGTTTTTGGAATTAAGGATATTTAGGGATTCCAATCGCTTAAGGATTAGGTTTGCCTCGGGGTTTCAGAAAGGGTAGTCTTTATACCAGGCGGAGTGGTGAGCTTTAAAATCGCCTCCGAGGATGAAATTTGGGTATGTGGTTAAAATTGATAGTGGGGTGTGAGGTTGTTAATGGGGGATTGGAGAAGGTGGGGGGCACGAATAGAGAGATTGAAGTGTTATAGGTGGTCTTGTTCAGGAGGATGGAAAAGGATTGGGATTTTATTAGTGCGTCTGGTAATAGTATGGAGGTGTCGGAAGTTGTGTTGTGGTAAGTAATGTGGTTATGGATCAGTGTTAAGAGGGAGTGTTGTGTGGGGGTGGGAGGGGAAATAGATGGCGTCATAACCGTAGAACGTGGGGAGTTTAGTGTTTTGGGGGAGGGAGGCCTCTTTGTATTGATGGGCCTATATGGATGTTTTATGTTTTTTAAGGAAATCTGGTTTGAGTTCATATGGCTTTATTGTAGGCCGTTAATATTTATTGTAATATATTGAGTATTTAGGGTAGTTGGTTATGGGGAGGGGGAGGATTTGAATTAATAGTGTTGAGGGTTGCAAATTGCACAAGAGAAGCCAGGGTTATTTCTGGGGAGAGTTTGAAATGGGGAGCAGGCCAGGTGAATCCACTTTTTGCAACTCACACATTGAATGCTATTTAAACCTACTTGTTGTTGACAAATGGGGCAGTAATATCTAAGGGGACCAGGGTTTCTCTCGACATCACCCGACCGAAGGAGAAGCAGTCCCATCACCAAGAAAAAAGAAACAGACAGAAGAGATAGGTTGGAGACATTGTTGAATGAATGAGACAAAGATGACGGAAAAACAAAGCTTTTTACGACATGTGGGCCCGGCGCCAGCTTGGCTCCTTTCTTCAGTGCTCCTCCATGGTGGAGGGGGGGTATCGGAAGGTCTTGCTGTTCCCCCCCCAGGGCAAAAGTATTGCATCTTGCAGCAGCTCTCCCCAGGGAAGGATCATACGACTGGACCACGTGTAGGTGCCTTCCATCAATATATATATATTATAATATATTATATATAATATATATATATATATATTATATATATATATATATATATATAGTATATATATATAATATATATATATATATATATTATATATTATATATATATATGTATACTATATATATATATATATATATATATATATTATATATATATATAATTTATATATATATAATATATATATATTATATGATATATTATATTATATATATAATATATATATTATATATTTATATATATATATATTTATATATATATTTATATATATATTTATATATATATATATATTATATAATTATATATATAATTAATATATATATATATATATATTATATATATTATATATATATATATTATATATATATATATTTATATATATATATAGTATATATATTATATATATATATATTATTATTATTATTTATTATTATTATTTTACTACACTTTTTCCCGCTTGAGCGGCGGTAGTGGTACGTACACGCCTCTCTCACTTACCACCCCCCTCATTCTCGCCCCTCACCCACCTCTTCCACCCCACTCTATCTCTCGCCAACACCCTCCCCTTCCCCCCTCCCTCCCTCCTCCAGCATCTCCTTATTCCATCCATCCACCTCCTTCTTGGTCTCCCCTTCCTCTCCTTCTATCCCCTCCGCCTCCCAACTCTCCTAACCACTCTCTGTTCCTCCATTCTCACTAGATGCCCCATACATCTTAACATTCCCTTCTCCGCTCTTCCCACCAACCATTCCTCCACTCACATCTTTTCCCTCACCACCCATTGCCAATCATCTCCTTCTGCTAACCCCACAAACCGCTCTAAACCCCTTCATCTCAAATACTTCCAACTTTTTCCTGGACCTGGAATTCAACCCCCACGTTTCACACCCATACAACACCGCTTGGTACACAAATTTTTTTCAAACATACTTATCTTAACTTTCTGTGATAAATCCCCCCCCTTTCCATATTCCTCTCGGACCACTCAAAGCTCTCATTCCTTCTCCTACTCTATTTTCTATCTCCTCCTTCATCCCTCCACCCTTACCCAAATCCATCCCTAAATATCTAAAATCTTTTTACTTCTTCCAATACTACCACCCCCTATTCTAACCTCTAACCCCTCCCCCTCTCCCTTTCCTCCTCCTCAAACACTAAACACTTACTCTTACCTGGATTTAATTTTAAGCCCCTTTTGTCCACACATTCTCTCAACCTCCCTCACCAAATACCTCAACCCTTCCGCGTTCTTCGCCCCTAGGGCAGTATCGTCCGCAACCAGTATCATGTTCACTTCCCTTCTATCGATCCCATTCATCAATTCCACCCCCCTCCCCTCCCTCACCATTCCTCTGCAAACACTCTCCATAAACAAATTGAATAGCCACGGCGACATTACACACCCCTGCCTTCAATCCTCTCACCACCCCAAACATCTCACTCTCCCCTCCTAACACCCTCACACACACATTCTACTATTCCTATAAAAGGCCCTAATACTTTCCCTAATTTACCCCCCACTCCATTTCCTCAAAGATCCTCCAGAATTCACGTCTCTTTACTCTATCAGTTGCTTTCTCTAAATCTAAAGACACCCTTACACTTTTCCCTTTCCTCTCTATACTTTTCTTCACAAGCATCTTTAGTGTAAACACTTGGTTCCACACACCCCTTCCCTCCCTACATTCTCCTTGTTCTTCCCCCATTTTCTCCCCTCCGTTTAACCTCTCACTCTCTCAATCCAGTATTCTCCCATACACTTTCCCTACCACACTTAAAGGACATATACCTATAATTTCCACATTCCATCCTATCCCCTTTCCCCTTAACAGGGGATCCAAAACAACCATTCCTCCCAATCCTGTGGTTACCTCACCACTTTCCTCAACATATATTATATAAACCGTATACGCCATTTCCTTTACCCCTATACTCCCCTTCTGCAACAATTTCCATTCTCACACCATCCAGACTTGCGGACTTCCCTTTTTTTCTTTATTCAAGGCCCTAATAATTTCCTCCATTTGTATTTTATCCTCCCCCTTCCTCCCCAATTCACTCCCCAACCTCCTTTCTTGCCCTCTTCCCTCCCCTCCCCCACCACTTCATTCAATAATCATTGTTAGACATACTCACACACTCACCACCTCCCTATTCCATCTCTCCCGTAGTCTCATCATTCAAGTTCTCAATATCCATCCTACTAGTGTCTTACTCTGTTCCTTCCTTCTCTCTACATACATCTCTCGCTCTCCTGCGACCCGCCACTCCGCTTTGGCTCTCTTCCATATTTCTTTTTATATCTTAGTGCTCTATTTCACTCGTATCTCCAGAGACACACATATTAGTCTTTTGCTTCTGATATCTAATAATTTTCATCCGTGTCACTATTTCTGACGTGAGGCCATTATTCAATGTCTGTCGTCTTCTGTGCGTGTTCGTTCTCTCCTACACCGTCCCTCTATTTGTCTATCACGATCGTGCTAAACCAGTTGCAATCTGCGTTTAGATTAGGTATGTGTTATTAGTATGTGATGTTTGTTTGTGTTGAACCCTCACCTATACTATCATCTCACTCGTACCTTCTTAGTTTAAACCACTATGCTCAGAGATATATGCAGTAATATAATGGTGAGTGATAAAACTGTAATAATAAATTATATAAATAAATATATATAATATATATATATAAGTTTACTAAGTATTTTCATAATAATAAATAATAACAATATTTATAATTAACACAAATTTTATAAAAGAAAACTAAGAATATTATCTAAAAATTAAATAAATAAACTTGAACATAACATTAAATAAAATATATATAAGTATAAAAATAATAAATTTTATTCAATAATAATAAAAGACTTATGATAAAAGAGTAGATAATAATCAAGAATTATGATAGAATGTATTTATCGAATAAATAGATTGAATCAGTATTAAGGATAAAAGATAGAATTAGTTAAGGTAAATACTCGAATAGAATAGTAATTAGAAATAGAATAGACATTTTAGATATAGGAATAAGAATCGGTATATTATATATTAAATTAGATGGTAGTTGCTCAGAGGAATAAGAAATAGATTAAAATACGCATCGTATAAGGTATATGTATAAGAATAGATAGAATAGAAATAGAATAGAATTTTACTGGAAATTGAAAATTAGATAAGTTAATAAGCAATAGAATCGTGTGAAACTTAGACATAACAAGTATTACGAATTAGGAGAGTAGTAGAGCCGGGACTCTTGGTTCCACGCCGTGCATTGGTCGAGGCAGTATGATAGACTGTGGGACTTGCGGGGAGCACTTTGAACTTACAAAATTCCTCTGAGCCAAGACTACTATATCACACAGGACGTTAAATCGAATGACTGACCTGCTCAATGCGATTCAAAAACGACGAGAAAATGCATTCAATGTAATACTAGATTATTATAAGTCATTTTTGATATTAGTGATTCGAAAGTGTGATATAATTCTCTAGTTGCATTTTGTGTGTGTATATTATTTCTAACGTTATGTCTATAGTGAGTGGGAATATTAATTTATATCTTATTTGCTGATTTTTTAATAAGTCTCATTTACACTCACTGCAGGCTGGTGAAATAATACACGATCCCCTTCAGTTGCATAGGGGTGAAGAATGCTCTAATCTCTCACAAGCTTATTAACGAAGGATTGCAGACTTCTCGCACACGATCGCACCTGGAATTTGAATTAGTAAATAACGCAGCTAGGACTCAGGCTTAGAGTATATAGGATACCGGTCTCGCAATACCCACGTCGCTCCATCTGTGCCCGCGCACAATAGAGATAAAAAAGGCTAAAAATGTATCTAAAAAAGTTAAAAAGTACTAAAAATTATAAAAATTAACCAATATGTAGCCAGAATTAACAGGGAAACTAATGAAATTACAAGAAAAATCTTTTAAAAAAAGGCTCAGGAAAGTAGCTGAGTACTAGAAAGTTGCTAAAAATTGCAAAAATATATCAAAAAAAGGCTAGAAAAATACTATAATCCTAAAATATTTTACTAATAGGTTGCTAAAATTATAGGGAAAATGCTAAAAAAGGTTAAGGAAAGTAGCTGAGTAATAGAGAGTTGTTAAAAATATATACCAAAAATGCTAAAAATACCAAAAAAATATTAAAAAGTGCTAAAAATCCTGATATTTATCAATGGGTTGCCAGATTTAACAGTAAAATTGCTAAAAAAGATTCAGGAAAGTAGCTAAGTATTAGAAAGTCGCTAAAAATATATACCAAAAATGCTAAAATACCAAAAAAAAAGGTTAAAAAGTGCTAAAAATATTAAAATTTATCAATAGGTTGCCAGATTTAACAGGAAAAATACTAAAAAAGGTTCAAGCAGGTAGCTGAGTAATAGAAAGTCGATATAAATATATACCAAAATACTAAAAATACCTACGAAAACCCATGAAAAACGTGGTCATAGCATAGCTGAATAGAACAAAAGGGGGTAGGGGCAGAACCTGAGGTACTACTGACAGTGTAAATGTGATACATTCCAACGGCGCAATTTTGTGTCTTTTGGCTAGGGGACGAACCTGTTAGGTTATATACTAGCCAGGGTGTGAAATAACAAATAACATACATTATAATACACAGTTCAACATAAACACTATATAGTTCAGTCAGAATACATACAAACAAGTGACCTTGTTGAGCTAGAACCGATATACTTGTATGAGTGAAATTTGAGAGCAGCTCTAGCCATGAGGAGAGTTTAGGTCCGCCAGTTGGATACTTGGCTACATTTCGAAACAGCATACTCACAGTAAGCAGTCCTGGAGTACGTAGAAAAGTACCAGATACTCCAAACGGTAATATTTATGGGTATAACGCCTTCAACGCGGCTTTGGTCTAGCCAGAGTCCTAGGCGAAACAATATCCGCTGTATCCTGTTCTCCTCGGAAACATACTCCCCGTCGAAATATAATCTGGAGTATATATGTTACAGATCTATACATAATCTTATTTAAATGATAATTAATAAAGATGATGTAATTCAATTTCATTGATAGATTATATTATTATATATAACTCGTGTAAAGTCTATTTGGAAAATATACAGTGTACATTAAAAATTTATATAACTTTATATCCTTGTATACGATTTTATGATGCTCATATAAACTGTGAAATCAGATGATATGAATTATAGCTCTAAATTTACTGATCTACTCTCATCATTTAAATGTCATTCCAGTGTTTTTATTTATTATATACCAATAAATAATTCTATTTCATTCAGAATATTATAAAGTTATATGGTGAGATGTTATCTCACTTTTAATAATACACAATAACTATAATTTTGTCGGATCAATAAAAGAGACGTTAGAGTGATCAGTTTCAAATGTTAATTTAGCAACTCATAATATATATTTCCTATAGCAAATAGATAAAGAGTTTATTTTCTTATAAAAGGTATATAAAGAATATTTATACTCCATCCTCTCATACCGCACTGGTTTAATTACTAGTATTAGATTACTTCAATATTTCTTATAGAACACGTACGAGGGTACTGCTTACGCACATATAAATATCTATACCTATAACGAACTGAAATTATCTATATACTAATTAGCCGTGTGAGGTATCATCAGAATAGAGTGAGACACGAAGAAAAATTACACTGTGAGAAAACTATGTCTCATAACTCGTAGCTCTCATCAGAACAATTCTGTATCTCTAGAAAAACTAATATGGCACTCAAAAGATTTATATCAAAACACTGTTAATTATAAATCTAAATTATGTACCACATATTTACCCGATACTGTATGTGATATAATTTATGAGTCATTAACCTTATAATAGGTAGAAATGTTCCAATAAAAGTGACTACTCAGAAACAAAAGTTAATACGTCTAATATTAGCAACATCCTTAGAAAATGTCCGTGTTGGGTTAATAAGTTTAAAAATATATAAGCAATGTTATTGAATAAAGGAATAAAATACTGATTTAAGACAGATATTAGTGAGATTCCTCTATAATTTTTACCATTGAACACCCTTTTTATACTAATTATTACTCATATAATATGAGTCTCACATAAAACTATATAATATATATAATAATAATGATAAGAAAGTAGTGTGATATATAATTTAGCTACTTTTTTCCATGATATTACATGTAAAAAAATATAATTATTAATATAATATTACAGTTATTATATATATATATATAATTTACTATATGCATACAGCTAACTCACTAATACTAATAACCATACTAAATACTAATCAAGTACTCAAATATATACCTTACATACTAGTTATTAATGTAACCTAAATTAGGAACAGACTGAACCAAGTATTACTAAATAACGAGCTATTACCTAGAATTGACAAATTCACACATGTACATTCACGTATTAACAGAATGTATTAAACAGCTTTTACACCATTAGGTAACAGACTCGAAAGAAAATATATATAACCTAAACTCTATCATAAATGCCTCAAGGATTCTGTAATTGAAACTGTGATAGTAAGATAAGTGAATAAGTTGAAACGTATTAAAGTATAATTTTAAATTATTTTTAAGATATATAAGCAGTATTTCATACTCAGTTGTAAATATATATATATATTATATATATATATATATAAAGCTTATATATATATTATATATTATATATACTGTATCTATTTATATATATATATATATATTTATATGTAATATATATATATATATGATATATATATATATTTAATATATATATATAAGTAATATATAATATATATATAATTAATATATATATATATATATATATATATATTATATATATATATATATATATTATTATATATATATATATATATATTATAATTATATATAAAGTATATATATATATATATTATATAATATATATATTATATATATATATATATATATAATTAAATATATAAAGGTGTGAATAGCTTTATATAACACTTTGAAATAAGGTACATTATAAATTAATTGGATTCCATATAATGGTCAGATTTAATAATATAAATGTGGAGATCTCCATTATAGTGTTTTCAAATATATTCAGTAGACTTTAAGTTCTGATCTTTGTAGTATATGCAATCCATATCATACAGGTGAATTGTGACCTTTATAATAAAGTCATAAATTAAGAACAAATTAATTCCTAAGAGTGATTTTGAATTAAATTGTGAACGGTTAGCAGATGTGGAAAAGTATGTACTCTACGTCAGCCATTAGTAATAGCTTATGTGGTACTCATTTCGATTATATACTATCTAAGAGCGTAAGACTATCCTCCACGCTCATCTTTAAAGGCTTAATTTGTGGGCACTGATATAGGGTACTAGACCGAGTCTGAGAGATATGAAAATATCGGTCTATACCGTGGTCTAGGTTTCGCACGCTCTCAGAAAGATTAAAGATTTAGACGGTGATAATAATAGTCATGAGGTCTTGGGTTAGAGATTAGTTTGTTTAGTAATAGAAGATCTGAGTAAGACCTTGATAGATGCTTATTAAAGAGTCAGGTGTTTCAGATTTAACGTATTAGTAGCGTTATATTGTATTATAGTGGTTTAATGCGATTAGCGATGGGGTTAGGTATTAAGGTTTATCAGGTGTTAGGATTTAAGGTTATATACGCTTGAGAGATAGCTACGTTTGTTAACTACATAAAACACTATACCTAAACCGAATCTAACCTAAAGCCCTCTAAACCCTTAACTAAGATTAGAACAGTCATAGCTCTCTAATTCTATTAGCTGTTAATCTTAAGGACTCTTTAATAACTATCCTAAGCTTACTGTTAGCCGCTAACTACTATTTTAAATAACGCATATAACCCTTCATGAAAGCCTTTTGAGTAATACCAATAATGAAAGGAGGCCTATAATGTGCGAGGAGATAATAGTCACATTATTTATATGGTAGGTTTACTGATACATATACTCATTTTAGTAGTAGTATACTGTTAGGCTTATCATAAGGGTATAATTATAATAGATAAAATCAATTTAATCACTTTACTTAATATTGGTGTGGTGAAGATTCATCCCTCATATTGTTATAGGGTACATTGTTCTCTATCTACTAAGGCTGTAAAGCATATCTTCTGTTGTACGCTCTGAACTTATTATGATACTGTCAATATAATCACATTTAGGTGAGTTTCCTTGTAAGCACCTCAATATTTTACGTAAACGTTATTATGTGTAGTCTTTGAGATAATAAATATCTACACTACCTCAAAAGATTATAATATGTGAACTTATTTTTTTCGCACTCACCGTATAATATCTTATATAAGTAAGGGTAAATGATTTATACTATATTATTTACATGTTCTCATACTCCACCTCATACAATAATTCAGGTACTCTATACAATTTGTCTCATATTCACGCTTGCGAAGATTTATATCTCACTCGCGTATTTTGCCGAAGTAAATTAACATTGTGTAGTGTAACGATAAAGTATATTTTATCATCAGCGTACAAATTCATGTGAGGAGTTGCCATTAACCGTGAGGAGATAGACCCTCACGCACGAATAAAGATCATGATATCTATGTATTCTCTTTGCATCATAACAATATGAAGCCATTGAGTACTAAGCTCAGTTGGTGGCGTAATCAAACTCTGAGTGTATATATCTCATAGGTACTCACCTCATACTTACGGGTTCATGATAGTAAGGATAGAGAAAATTATATACTCATTATATAATCTAAGATGCGTGAGAATATAATCAAATAACGAGAGCGAAGTCCTCAAAATTAAGATTAGATTACTTATCTAATATCAGCTACTAAAACTTGTTTATCACTCTAGGTTATGTACATAACGATAAAATCATATACGTTTGACGCTCTCTATAAATGTATTATACGCGTCCTGATTAGTTTCATAATGTATGTATACTATATAGGTAGAGCTATGAGTAAATAATATTATAACATATATCAATTGGTGTGAAGAAAACGTACTAGATACGATAAATACACTCTGAGTGCTATACAAAGATATCAAGATCTGAAATATCATGGTCAAATGAATATAGATATTTATAATATACTATATAATACCTGATGTTACATAAAGAGGAATATTCATAACAGTCTTCCGATTCAGTATATTATAATAATTACACATAAGTCTAATCTTGAGCTATGAGTACTCATAATTAGTGACTCACTCAAAGCTTCAAGATCTTTAATATAAATATATTTTGTTGGATAATTAATTTGCTTTAAAATTTATTTATATATGTGTTTTAGTTTAATTTATATTGTTATAATATGATTATTTAATATTTTAAAAAATATAGTCATATCTGGAAACTATCTTATATTTATTATGAAACTCTTTTTTTATTTAGTAAACTATTTTGTGAGGTATATGATAAGATGTTATATATTATGGTATTTATACTAATATTATTTATTTATCTGGTTACATTTACACAACCCATTCTAGCGGTCTCTTTGCAAACCTAATTATAGTGATGTGTGCTTTTTCGTGCTCTCTTAATTTTTATGGTTATACTGTAGCATAAAAGTAAGGATAGTACTAAAGAAAGAGAGTAACACACTAACTCATACGTTATATATACCGACTCTCATAAAGTGTATAACGAACCTGGTACTTTCGCTTATGTTGGTAGCGAGTTGCTCATAAAAGTATATACTGAGCTTAACCATAGTGTATATATCGGACTCCCATTTTGTAGTTGTACTTTGCATACTCATATGCTCCTATTCTCCTCGTTTTGATCTTATTAATCTCTCGAAGGCCGTACTTCCACCGAAGCTGTGGCAATTGCGTGTACGTTACTTTAACGTTCTATGGACTCAGAAATACAGTAAATCACATCACTCTCCATTTATAATAATGGTTAAGACAGTCATTTATCTTAAAATTTAATTAAACTTTTTGTTATATCGAAGACTAGATTATTCAACAAGGATACTATCTTTATGTTGCTCGTCTCCTCATCTTTAATTTAATAATATAACATTGAGAAAGTTATAAAGTGTTATTGATTATATTTTTGTGATCTTAAAATATTTATTAATAAACTGTGTAAAATGATAATTACTATTTCTAAAAAGTTTCCTAACTCTCACGTGAAAAATAGCACCATGTAGTCTCCTTCTCGAGTAAACTTGTCTCATTGGTCACTTAGCTCATTGACACTCTCAAATGCTTTTAAATCCCTCGATATAGTGAAAAAAGCTCTTGTGACCGATAATCTGTAAGGGTAGTTATTCTCTACTACATTATTTCCTTTCTTGTCGTAAATAAGATCTTGTGCTTTCTTTTATTCTCTACACTCTCTTTTAATGCGTTACTCGTGATGCTTCACTCTCACGTGCTCTCTCAAAGATATCGAAGAACAATTCAAATAATATGATATGCTGTGCATAAGCACTCACTAAGTCAGATGAAAAATTAGATTTAGTAAATTATTTTATGATTATAATTAAGATATCTCCATATTACAAATTGATTTGGTGAGTGTACTCAATATATTACATGAAAGTTAAGATTGGTCTATCATCTCCTAGTGTCATAACAGAGCATATTTCAATGATTCTAACTTCAGGATATCCTCAAGTCTACGTGTTATCACTAGCATTACCTCGAGATACCTACAATCACTCGTTTTCAGTTAAATATAGCTGCAAATATGTTGAAATAGAGTATACATAAGAACTATATATAATAAAAAAGAATGCATATAGGTAATTTCACGAAAAATGTAATATAATTTAAATATATAGATATAATTAGCTCAAAGATCTATGGCTTATTAATTTTCTTAATATATATTTTTTAGGTTATACTTTTACAAATTACACTAAAGTATTCACAAAAGAACTCCTGGCTTAAGAGCATAGTAGTGATAGAGATACAAATAAATCATCAGTTCCTAGTTCAATACTGTACGTAATAATTATAATGATAACACAGTATAAGGTGTTTATAATAGTTTATGAGACAGATTATGTGGATGTAGTGTTTATTAGGTTATAGTGATTGAATAATTTTTACTGAAAGGGTATTGAGCAGGATGGCAGAGAAGTTTATTTTTAATGTAAGATTACATATCAGTATATATATAGATAGATGAATTCCGAGAGTAATAGGTGATGTTAAATATTATTAATACTATCGTTGAAGGTAATTTTAGATATGTATTATTAGTAGTGAGAAACAATAAAAGGAGGGTTCTTATTTAAACAGAAATTACTATATATATATAATAATATATATATAAAATATAATATAAAATTAATAAATATCGAAAGATCTAAAAAGGAGATTTATGACCTGAGTAGATAATAGAATATAAAATAGAAAATAATATTTAGGTAAGATATAAAAGGAAAAGGTAATAAATAATTAACTAGTTATATTCTAGTACTAATATATAATGAGGTATCAGGTTTATACCAGCTAGAAGTTATAATAGTTATATTATATAGCCAGGTAAATTAAGAAATACATGTTACTTAATTATGTTGATAGGAATATATAAATTCTAGATTTTGTGTTCATTTCTATTGTAACGCTGCCTTCACGGCTTCTATGGATCTATATCCGGAAAATAAAAATATCAGACTATACCACCCAATTATTGAACACTATAACTTTTGATCGAGAAATGTATAAGCAGGGATAAGTGAAATAATTTTCGAACGCGATAATAGAGAATATTATCTGATCACCTTTGAAAATTACATTTATTAAAAGGACATATTTTGATAGGTATATATATTATTTAGAATATGTTGATATGTTAAAAATGTATTAAAAAGTAAACCTAATATTGCAACCATCAAACGAGGTGAATATAACTCAATTAAATATTTCGTTGAATATATAAATTATTATTATAGAGCTATAACATATATGTGATTCTCTATATAAATAACGGTTTATTGATATGTATATGTTCATTTAGAAACTTTAAATACTAAATAAATAATTGAATGAAATGATTACAAATTATGTAATAAGATTTAGTGTTTTACTTAATGATTAATTAAAATTATACGCTAACGAATAATATAGATAACTGATAGTTATAATCTCAACTTGAAATCTTCACCTCAAATATACTACTTAATATATGTAGAATCCATTGAAAGAGATATAAGTATTTTGTTCCGCCCTCACAGTAATGTGATTTCTGAATTAATTGTTAGTTACTCACATGTATACTAAATAATATATCGTGGGATACAAATTAATGTTAATAAACCATATCTAAAGGATATATTACTTAATGCGTTATATTATATATATAATATTTACACAACTAGAGGTAAATGATAGTATTATGTTATACATAAAATAAATTAACACATAAGAGTATCATTACATTATTTGTAATGCTTTCCTAACTAAGTATGATTTTCACACAGATCCAGTGTAATGCTCATATGTTTATTAACAGATTAATTTGTATATAACCATTATCAGTATATATAGTGGTAAATATACTATAAAAGCCTCTTTTGTATAAGGAGTAGTTCGATTTTCCTAAAGGTTACCGTAATTTTAAAGTCACTATTTTACTAATAATGTTATCTCAATTTACTTACCTTATGTAGAATTAAGACTCCACTGAGTTTTCTCAGTTACGCTTTATATATAAGAGATACGTCGTGAAATGAGCAAAATAACCTCAATTTATCAACTAAGATGGGTGAACAGCTCCAGGTGTGTAGTAAAGTTACACATAAGAAAGAAGGCTTGCGGTAAATAATAATAATAATGGATAAGAGAAAGAGTCTTCAGGGGATCAAGGAATGCATAGAGGGGATATGGTGATTTAGATGAGAGGATTTTTATTGTACTTATCGTTATTTAGTGTATAGTAGAGCTATTCCACCCTTGTTTTATATCAGGAAGTTAAATACATTTGAGTCATATAATAAAAAGCGGCCAGAAAGTAAATAAAATATCAACTCTATACTCAGCGATAATTTATGGGTAGCAGGTGTTCGAACCTCGTATTTATAATGTGTAGTACTAACGCCGCATAAGTGTATGTATTTCTAGTATGAAAATGTTAGGACGATGTTAAATAACGAAAAATACGATCGTGCTATATGATATTAGACGGAGTGAGTGGTCAGTATAGAAAGGTGAAAGCGGCGTGTAAATAAATGATTATATAATCTCAAATTAAATATCAAAAATAATGAGAATAGTTAAAATAAAATAAAAACTACGTAGCAAGATAAATACGTTATTAAATATAATAAGAAAACGTGTGAGGAAAAAATATGATACGAGTATTTAAAAATATAAAGTGTGGATAATTTATTTTATAACATATTAGAATTTATTAATGTGGCAACTTATTCTATCAATTATAATTATAGTATGCACCTATAAAGTAAATATTTTCATTAAGTTTAGCCTTATAGATCTAGAATAAAGAATTGACATTTCTTACACCCCCTCTAGTCCAGACTGCTGCAAGAGTGATAATTGTGAGATCATTCTACCTGAGTACTAATACCTTACCCAGTACTCGATTATTATAGAAAGTTATATAATATTTAATCAGCTAATTAATCCCCTATTCACTCGCTGTTCACATATAATACTCAGATGTACCTCTCGATATTTCAATATCCCTGGAATTCAGATCAATATCTATTGACCTTTCTCGAATTATTTTTTATATATTACTGAATAGGTTAAAATTTGATTAATTGAAAGATGATTCGGATTCACTAAGGAACAGACATGTAGTATATCCTGTTTCAAACTTTTTATTCTTTTTACTCATTGCTTTAAAGAACATGAAGTGTTTATATTAAATGGATCTACTCTGTATAAGAATCTCAGCAGACAGTATTATCCCCCATATCCAGAAGCTATATATAGAAACTGTATATATAAATTATTCGGATGAATGCTATACTCTCTAGTAGTCCCATTATTATACTAATCATAAGTGACGGTATTACATACATTTTAATAAGATTGTAGAATCTTAAATTAGTAGAATGATTTAGTAAAAATTTGCCAACAAGACTTATAATATTATGGACGTGTAAACGGTGACATATTCTCCCAAGAAAAAACTTATTCTACCATCTGTGGACACTCGTATCAGGTTAACTAGATATACTCCACAATTTGTGCTTAATGTTCAGATTCCAAACTGCTGCAACGACTGCCACCTATCCTATTGTTTCAAACTATTGGGATACTTATTCTTATGTTACGTAAAGTGAAATATGTCTCCAGTAAACATAAGAGATTGAGAAAGCTCTTTTAAACAGTACGGCTAAATATCCTATAAGACGTGTAGAAACTAAAATTTTTAACTTTACTCAGGGTTTATCGAGTATAGATCTTGCCAACGTTGTTATAGGTAATCTTCCTCAAAAGGTCATTGTAGGAATTGTAGACCATTCAGCCTTTATAGGGCAGTACTCTAAAAATCCATTCAAGTTTAAACCTTATGGTCTTAGAGAGATCAATCTTCAAGTTAACGGGCAAGGCCATGGGAGGGCCTATAAAGTAGAATATCCCCTCGATGGTTCGCCATTGTGTGCCCGACCTTTCCTAGAGTTGTTCTCCAACACGGGTGGGTGCTCTGAAGTTGGAACAGGTATCAATCTCGAATCATACGCTTCACATACCAACCTGTATGCTTACGATCTTAGTCAGGATAATTGCGGTACAGCAGCAGGCCACCTAAATATAGTTCGACAAGGAACATTGGATATCAAATTGAATTTCACAGCATCTCTCACATTACCTATTTCAGTCATAGTCTATATGGAATATCAAGAGTTAGTAGAAATGCAATATTCTTGTTAACTTCTAAAAGAAATGGATGAAAACGAAATAAAAATTTTCTTTACCTCAAAGAAAAGCTTCAGAGGAGTTTACGCTATTAATGAACTTCCAGGTGTAATATTGGAAAATGGAACAGGGATAATTGTCAACACGTCAGAGAGACGTCTAGCTTACGGACACTGGGTTACAATATATAAATATGAACCTGGTGTATTTTATTTCATCGACTCATTGGCTATCAAGAATTTAATAAAAAATGAATATTTATCAATTTTTTTAAAATATAACAAAGCAATATACGTTAAAATGTTATGTAATCCTATTCAACCAATTAATTCAGACAGATGCGGTTTATACTCAATATATTTTTAAAAAAAACCTTTTTTGAAGATGTTCCCGTTCAATCAATTTAGTTCAATAGACCACAATAAAAATTTATTTTAAAATGTATAAATTGGTTCAAAAGATGTTCTTAAGTTGGTCTTGATAGATATAGTATATAAAAATATATTTATATATAAGAGATAAATATCATAAACAAACAAATTATATGAAAAATAAATGATATATTAAAAAAAAAGAGATGAGATATTTAATATAATATAACAATTTTATTACTAAAACATTATGGATTTCAAAGGTATTCTTAGTTTAAAAGAGACATTTTAAATACTCAGTTAATTCATAATAATAAGAAAATGTTTATAAATAAATGATATTCTTTTTATTTTTCCAATTTTTATTCTAAATTTATTTTTTATTTTATTTTTTTATTTTATTTTTTTTTTCTTAAAAAACTATTTTTTATTTTTTTTTCTATAAAATATTTTTTTTTTATATTTTTATTCTTTTTATTTATTATTTTTTCAATGTAAAATTTTTTTACCCCAACCTCCCCTAACTCTCTCCTCACTCACAACCTCACAAACCCTACCTCCATCTTATATATATTAATAATATATATAGTTATATAATATTTTAATATTTATATATATATATATTATTATATATATATTATTAATATAATATATAAATAATAAATATATATAAAAAATATTTAAAAATATATATAAATAATAGGTGTATGTTTTAATGAATAATAGTATATATAATGAAATAAATAAATTAAAATATATAAATATAAAAGTCTGTTATTTTTTTTTAATATATAATATTAATAAAAAAATATAATAAAAAAAGATATTATTAATATATATATATAATTTATATAGATAAT
>JABUQX010117227.1:15000-23570 GCA_015478945.1 Trachelipus rathkii | reverse complement strand
ACTAATTTAGACTCCTCCTGATTATTATTTTCAACTATACTATTTATTTTAGTTTGTGTTAAATTTACATTTTTATCCTCAGTTTTTACAGAGGTATCGCTAATACTGAAAATTGGACTTTCTAATTTTTCTTCGATTTTTATTAAACTTTGTTCCAAATTTTTTATATGACTTCTGTGTTGGTACAAATCCAAACTTTCTAGTTCCCTTTTTTTTGCCAAGTATTGTTCATGCTCTTGTAATTTTATTTTACTTTTTTCTATCTCAAGTAACAAAGATTGGGCTATTGCACTTTTTGAACTAGCTACACTTGCTTTACTCACTTTACTTGATACATTACTAGCACTATCTTGTGGTCTAATCTTTGGTTCATATTTATTCATATATTTTGAAATGTCTTTTTTTAATTCATAATATGGCTTTAGTTTTAATGTAAGCCACTGCTGTATTTTATCTGCCTCTACAGGTTCTGTAATTAATTCACTACAAGTATTTTTTAAGGATTCTACTTTTGCATCTAATGTTAATTCATCAGTTTTAATTTCGAGACTTAAATCTAAGTCATTTAAGAAAGCATGCCATAATTTGCCTTTAATTGTATTTATTTTTTTTGTTATGGCAGCTAGTTTTCCTGAAGGAACCTTAAAACCTCCTTCAGTTGTTTCGATTTCATCTTGTATTGTCGATACTTTTTTTTTTTTTTCGATATCGCTTTTTTTTTTTTTTTTGTTATTATTATTATTAAAAACTAATAATAAAAAAAAAATATTAAAACTAAATATTTATCAAATTCATTCACTCATAAAGGAAGGATGTTATTTTTTTAACACAATTTATATATACAGATAAATTTTTATATATAAATTATATATATATATAAATAAATTATATATATATAAATATATATTATTATATATTATTATAAATAATATATATATCAGTTCAGTTCCTACTAAGCAAGAAATAAAACATTGTGTTCTGAGCTGCGTTTTACAACCTGATGTCAGGGATTTCTCGCTGATGTTAACAGAAATTAGAAGAATTTGTTAACATCAGGAGAAATCCTGTCGCTCAGATGTGAGGAATGATTATCATCCGATTGACAATAAGTATTTTAAGCATAGCAATTAGCTGAAAATTCCTTTTTTGTTTCTTCTGGTTGAATTTTAGCTTGCATAGAGTTTCTTTGTTGTCCTCAGGTTTCTTCTATAGCTTCTTTATTAATATACTTGTTGATTGAAGAATTTAGTCAATTTCTCTTAATTCCACCTTAATAGTTTCTTCTTTGTGAAATTAATAAGTCCTTGAACTGAATAGATGTTACTAAGTGTTTCTTCCTTTTGGCTTTATGTTGAATGAAGTTCAATGCTGTACTTTGCTTTTATTTTCTTTGTTTACTTTAGCAAAGTTGACAGTTTTGTTGTTTCAACAGCCTGCTTGAGTTTCTGCAATGGCTTATATTGCTTGCAGTATCTTCTAATTATCAGGTTTTTCTTATGTATTGGGCTTTCTTTAGCTTTTATTCTAATTGCAAGCCCTTAATCTTGCCCCACCTTGTATTCTGCATTTGTCATCAATTTTTTCTGTGTTGCAATCAATTTTTGCTTTTCTACCTTTCTAATATTTTGGTCATTTTTTGTAACCATAGTTGATGCTCACATAGTACACATTAGTAATGAATTTTCTGTATTCCTTATATTAATTTTTTTTTGTTTCCTTTTTTCTTATATTTTAATGGAAAATATAACATATTCCCCCTTTTGCTAAGAATATTAAGTTTTCTTGTTATTCTTAGCTTCCTTAAGTTTATAATTCTGTTGTCTTCTTGTTATAATCCTGCACTTTCTCTCAGCAAGATCAATTTTGTTATTGGTCTTTTCAAAATTGTTGTATTTAAAGTATTCTTGTCTTTATTTATTTTCACATCTACTATTCTCACTCTGTTTGAGTCATCTTTGTAAACCTTTACTACTTTTCCTAAATTCCACATATTTCTTGGTTTGAAGTCATCTATTAAAAGAACTAAATCTCCCACTTGGTGTGATTCTTTTTCTGCTAACCATTTACTTCTTTTTTGCAATAAAGGGACATATTCTTTGATCCATCTTTTCCAAAACAAATCAGCAAGATACTGAACTTGTTTCCATCTTTTATATAAATAGCAATCTTTGTCCTGAAATAATCCTGGAGGAAAAGTTATATTGCCTTTAAGAGTTAGTAGATGATTTGGTGTCAAAGCTTCTAAGTTTTCTAAATCATTTGAAAATTCTGTTATTGGTCTATTATTTATAATGAATTCTATTTCACAGAACAAAGTGTTCAAGTTATCATCTGTCAACCTTATTGGCTGTTCTAAGAGTGAAGATTGTAATATATTTCTTACAGTTCTAATGTGTCTTTCAAAATGACCTCCTTTATGAGAACTATGAGGGGGTTGAAATATCCACTGTATTTCTTTTTGCTCAAAAAATTTATTTACTTGCTTACTATTCCAATTTTTAACTTGTCCTTTTAATTCTTTGTTAGCTTTCACAAAGTTCAATCCATTATCTGATCGGATCAATTTCACATTACCTCTACGGCTGATAAATCTTCTTAGAGCATTGATGAAAGCATCAGTATCTAATGAATATAACATCTCTAAATGTATTGCTCTGCTACTTAAACATGAAAATATTAATCCATATCTTTTTTCTCTTACTTTCCCCCTTCCCCTCACTATAAGAAAAGGACCAAAGGCATCAATACCAATACTTGTGAATGGTGGTATATCACATTCTAATCTATCTTTGGGCAAATCTCCCATCAACTGCTGAGTTGGCCTTGTATGGAGCTTTCTGCATATTATGCAATCTTTAGGAATCTTCCTTAATACTTCTGCTTGCTCCAATGATATAGTACTTCTCTCTTAAAGCATTTAAAACTGTTTGTTTTCCTAAATGTCCATTAATTCTATGGTAATGTCTCATTATTAACATTGTAACATGACTATTTGGCAAGATAATTGGATGTTTAAAATCATATGATACATCATTCAGATTTTTATTCCTCCCACCTACTCTTAATATTCCATTATCATCTATAAATGGTAGGAATTTTGCCAAAATGTGCCTTTTTGGCAAGGCCTCTTTCTTTTTTATTTTGTATTGTATATCATGAAATTCTTTATTTTGTACATATTTGTAAATAGCCTTTTCTGCATCTTTTAATTCTGTGATTGTCATAGCACTTTTATTCCAGGTTTTCTTATGCAAGTTTTCTTTAACTCTTAAAATCCATGCTACTTTTGTTTTTAATTTCATCCAATCTGAGACAGAATGTATGAGCTTGTCTGTTGAACTTTCTTGTAGTTGTATGGCCATCACTGGTTTACTTTTTATAATTTCATCATTTTCATCATCTAATTTATTTTCTTTATTTTGCTCAGGCCATTGAGCTTTGTCTTTGTACAAAAATTCTGGACCAGTGCTCCATAGTTTATTGTTCAAAAACTCATTAACAGATATCCCTTTACTTGCTATATCTGCTATATTTAGTTTACCTGGTACATAATTCCATTGGCTTATATCTGTTTGTGATCTAATATAATTAACTCTATTATGTACAAATCTTTTGAATCTTTTTGATTCATTTTTAATATATTGTAATACAATTTCACTATCTATCCAAAAATACTCTTTGTTTATTTTCATATCTAATTCATTTTTTAAAATTTGATGTATGTTGACAGCTAATTTGGCTGCACTCAATTCTATTCTTGGTATAGTTAACATCAAATTTTTATTTAATGGTATCAATCTTGTTTTAGATAACACCAATGAACAATATATTTCATTATTCTCTCCAATGAACCTTATATATGCTACTGCAGCATATGCAATTTGTGAACCATCTGAAAAATAATGTAATTCTACCCTTTTATACTTTAAACAATTTGGATTGTATGGCCTAGGAACTTGAAAATCATCTAGCTTATTAACATCACTTAGCCATTTTATGTAACTTTTTTTTATATCTAATGGAATTTCATCATCCCAGTTAACTTTTCTATCGCATAAATTTTGAAATATTTTTTTGGCTACTAGTAGTACTGGACTAATAAAACCCAGTGGATCGTATATGGAAAAAATGCAACTGAGTATGCTTCTTTTTGTCAAATTTTTATTTTGTATATCTACCCTAGCTTTCATTAAATCTTTTTCTGGGTCCCAACTTAAGCCTAATACTTTTTGTGAAGGCAATTTATCTAAGGATAAGTTTATTTCTTTAAAATCTTTACTTAAGTCTTGTTTATCAATATTTTCTAAAAATTTCTTTGAATTACTAGCTACTTGATGCAGATTAAAACCACTAATTTTTAAAATTTCTTTAACTTCTTTATAAATTGCTACAGCCTCATTTTCTGATTTCACAGACTTTAAACAATCATCTACATAGAAATTTCTAAGTATTGTATCTTTGGCTAAATTACTGAATTTTTCTGCTTCAATTACATTTGTAGTTTGCTTCAAGACATAATTTGCAATTGAAGGTGAGCTCACACTACCAAATATATGAACTTTAACTCTATATTCTTCTGGAGTTTTATTTAAATTACCATCAGGAAACCATAGGAAGCGCTGATAATCTTTATCTTTATCAAGTACCTGTATTTGATAAAACATCTTCTCTATATCTGCTATGAAAGCATATTTCTCTTTTCTGAACCTTAAAAGGATGCCTTGTAGGTTAGAAATATAGTCTGGCCCTGTGAGTAAACTATTATTTAAAGAAATACCATTGTATGGCAAAGCTGCATTGAATACTACTCTCAATTTTTTCTTTTGTGGATGGATTACACTATGGTGTGTTAAATAGAATCTGTCATTGTTTAATAATTCATGTTTCTCAATCTTTTCTGCAAAATTAAGTTTTAACATTTCATCTATGTTATCACAATATTGTACAAAATATTCTTGGTCTTTTAAAAATTTACTTTTTAATGAGAACAGTCTTGCTAATGCTTGATTTTTGTTATTAGGAAAATGCTGAATTTCTTTTTTAAATGGTAAACCAACTTGAAATTTACCTGTTATTGTTCTTTGTAATGTATTTTCAACCTTATTTTTCCACTTTTGATCTTCAACACTGTCACAGACTTGTTCAGGATTCTTTTCAGAAAACTCTCTTAAGCAATATTTTTCAAATAAGTTATCATTTTCTTCTTGTATTTGTGTTTTATGACATCTTAAACTCATGAATGCTGGTATACCATCTGGTGTCGAACCTTGTAAAGCCCATCCAAATGAATACTTAACTGCAAAGGGATAGTTATAATGGCCTTCCACTACTTCAATGGGTTTTAACAATTTACTTTGATTCATTCCTATTAATAATCCAATTTTTGATTCTATGAAGTTGAAGGGCACATGATTTAAGTATTCTAATCCATTTATATCTTTGATAGATGGACTCTCTTCCATTTTAAAGGGCCATTTTTCTTTACAATATATATTATTTATGGTTTCAGATTTCCTCATCTCAATATCATAAATTTCTAGATTATTTAAAATGTATGTTTTTATCTTATGTTGCCCATACATGGTAGTAATATCTATATCTTTCTGAGGTTTCATATATGACATACCTAGTTCTGCAGCTAAATTTAAGTCCATAAAACATGCTGAAGAATATGTATCTAGACCCATGTATGTCTTAATCACTTTACCTTTACCTTTAAGCTTTATTTTAACTGGTACTGCAGGGTAAAATAGCTTTTTATTACTTACTTTTGTCTGAAAGGTTTTTGCTTCATTACTTCCTGATTCTTTTGACTCTACTTTCTTATCTTTATTTTCTAAATTCACAGTGAGTGCTGCTGGTGAGGGGTTTGAGCCATCTTGCTCTTTCTTTGTTAAACTGGTACTATCTTTTTCTCTATGCAGAAATGTTAAATGTTGCTTATTACATTTTTCACATTTTTCTGGTCTTTTACAATTATTACTAAAATGATTTGATCTGAGGCACTTAAAGCATAATTTATTGTCTTTAATGAACTTTGTTATTTCATCTTGGCTTTGTTTTTCTAGAATTTTGCATTTATTTATACTATGATTGTCTTTTTTACAAAAATTGCAAAACTGTGATTTATTATTATTATTACTACTACTTTTACTACTACCATAATTCCTTTTATTGTCATTATTATTATTCCATTTATTATTATTATTATTATTATTAGTATTATTATTGATTATTATTATTATTATTTTATTATTATTATTATTTATTATTATTATTATTTTATTATTATTATTATATTATTATTATTATATTATTATTTCTATGGTCATTATTATTTTCTTTTGTATAAAGTGACTTACCTTTTTCACTTTGTAATTTGGCTTGTTTGGGTTTTGTACCAATGCCAAGTTCTCCAAATAGAGGTGTATTCATGATCCTTGCTTCTTTTTCAACAAACTTTGTAAATGTACTAAAGTTTACCTTTTTATTTTCTTCATACATACTATCAACTTTATATCTCCCACTTATCACGCTGCTTGTAGGGAAGTTTTTTAACTATTCTATAAATAGCACCAGTAGAATTCAATTCATTCAATGGAGTAATATTTTCCATTGCATTATTAATAGCATCTAAAAACAAAGAAAAATCTGCCATAGCTTCACTATCTTCATTCTTAATTTCATTCCAGTTTTCTAACTTTTCCAAATATGTATTTGCAATAACTTGTTCATTTCCATACTGTTTCTCGAGTTTTTCTACTGCCTTTTTATAACTTATATTTTCATCCAAATGCATACAACTTCTTACTATATTTTCTGCTTTACCTTCTGTATACTTAATTAAATAGGAAAGTTTGTTCATTTCATTTTCACATTTTCCTTCTATATTGGTTTTAAAAACTAGCATAAAATCTTTAAATTTAGTTGGATCCTTTCCATTAAATATTTCAGGCTCACATGTTGGAAGAGGATTATTAATAGGCCTACTCACTTCTAACTTTTGTTTTAAAATTTCTACTAATTTAGACTCCTCCTGATTATTATTTTCACCTATACTATTTATTTTAGTTTGTGTTAAATTTACATTTTTATCCTCAGTTTTTACAGAGGTATCGCTAATACTGAAAATTGGATTTTCTAATTTTTCTTCGATTTTTATTAAACTTTGTTCCAAATTTTTTATATGACTTCTGTGTTGGTACAAATCCAAACTTTCTAGTTCCCTTTTTTTTTGCCAAGTATTGTTCTGCTCTTGTAATTTTATTTTACTTTTTTCTATCTCAAGTAACAAAGATTGGGCTATTGCACTTTTTGAACTAGCTACACTTGCTTTACTCACTTTACTTGATACATTACTAGCACTATCTTGTGGTCTAATCTTTGGTTCATATTTATTCATATATTTAATTCATAATATGGCTTTAGTTTTAATGTAAGCCACTGCTGTATTTTATCTGCCTCTACAGGTTCTGTAATTAATTCACTACAAGTATTTTTTAAGGATTCTACTTTTGTGATTAAATGTTAATTCATCAGTTTTAATTTCGAGACTTAAATCTAAGTCATTTAAGAAAGCATGCCATAATTTGCCTTTAATTGTATTTATTTTTTTTGTTATGGCAGCTAGTTTTCCTGAAGGAACCTTAAAACCTCCTTCAGTTGTTTCGATTTCATCTTGATTGTCGATACCTTCTATTTGTTCGATATCGCTCATTTTTTTTTTTTTGTTTATTATTATTATTAAAAACTAATAATAAAAAAAAAATATTAAAACTAAATATTTATCAAATTCTTCACTCATAAAGGAAGGATTGTATTTTTAACACAATTTATATATACAGATAAATTTTTATATATAAATTATATATATATATAAATAAATTATATATATATAAATATATATTATTATATATTATTATAAATTATATATATATAAATTATTATATATATAAACACAATGTTTTATTTCTTGCTTAGTAGGAACTGAACTGCGTTTTACAACCTGATGTCAGGGATTTCTCAATGATGTTTATCAAAGTTCTTCTAATTTCTGATGTTTTGGATTTCAGAATGGCTGAGATTAGGGTGGTGGCTTATATTACTCAATTTGTGGGGCTGCTGATCAATAAAGTTGCTTGAAGATGACTCTATTAGCTGAAAATTCCTTTTTTGTTTCTTCTGGTTGAATTTTAGCTTGCATAGAGTTTCTTTGTTGTCCTCAGGTTTCTTCTATAGCTTCTTTATTAATATACTTGTTGATTGAAGAATTTAGTCAATTTCTCTTAATTCCACCTTAATAGTTTCTTCTTTGTGAAATTAATAAGTCCTTGAACTGAATAGATGTTACTAAGTGTTTCTTCCTTTTGGCTTTATGTTGAATGAAGTTCAATGCTGTACTTTGCTTTTATTTTCTTTGTTTACTTTAGCAAAGTTGACAGTTTTGTTGTTTCAACAGCCTGCTTGAGTTTCTGCAATGGCTTATATTGCTTGCAGTATCTTCTAATTATCAGGTTTTTCTTATGTATTGGGCTTTCTTTAGCTTTTATTCTAATTGCAAGCCCTTAATC
>JABUQX010117227.1:0-2500 GCA_015478945.1 Trachelipus rathkii | reverse complement strand
CACATTATGACCAACCCAACGATCTGGGAGTAAGTCGTTTAACCACGCTCGCACTATGTGACTCCAAAGTGGAGGGGCTCCATCTTGCTGCCATATAAAGTTTACGGCTTCATCCTCTAATAATTGTAAAGAAGCACCATTATTGCTAACATATCGAGATAGGTGACCCCTTGTTACGGTTGCTTCTGCGAAAAAGGAAGGTCCGTAGACCTGGCGTCGCGGATATGGCGCAGAAAAAGTTAACCTGTGGGGAATCACGTTCGTGATTCTTTACAAGCTCATGCGGAATTTTCAGACCCAATTAACGAACCATTATGGGTATTCAGCTTTACCCCGAGATGAAAGCGGATGGCGACTCATCGCTAAACACTACTCGATCTAGAAGATCATCGTCTCGACCCTAACACTGCACAGGCAAAGGTAAACCGCTAGAGCCTACGCGTCGGGCTTTAAGCATGTACAAACTTAGCAACCGGTATGCAACGCATGTGTAAAACGTTTCTTACACCTTCCACCGCGTCGTCTTTGGCACCTTCAGTTCGTGACTTGCTTTCCGAACGGATTTCTGGACTATGAAGAAACCAGGCCCTGATACGGTCCACATCCCTGTACAGTCACTTTGGGCCGCCTGTACTTTTGCCTTTACAAAGACATCCATTTAGTTTGCAAAATTGCCAACCACGGAGAATGTTTCCACGATGGGAGGATCACATTGGAAAACGTAACGATACGCACGTTTGGAATTCGTAATACAGATGCACACGTTACGCCACACATTGCTAGAACAACAGAAAGCTTTCGCTCAGGACTCGCCATTGTCAGGTTGTGGCGCACGCACTAGAGAAGACTACATCTGAATGCGGGCATGCGCATGTCGAACTATCAGGAACTCGTTCTTGCGCAAGTGCATATTCGAAACTAGTGCAACTTACTCTTTTCACTTTGATGGTATGATATGATATATAATTGTATATTATGCTGTTATAATAAGCATTGAAAACTGGGGAAATTCTTTTACTGGACACCCGGTATTTGAGTATTAATAAAAACTAATAGGTATTTACGCTTGGAAGTATTCTTCGGCAAGCTGCAAAAGCATCTCCTATAGGTCAAAGCCTAATTAAATTGTCTGATAAGCTTAATATCATTTTTAATATGTTAGGATATTATATAAAAAAGAAAATTAACAGTAAATGATTACTATTCCTACATTATTGTGAAGACGCGTTAACGTTAACGGAGATTAACGTTAACTTCCCGCTGACATTCTTTACCGATAAACGCTTTAATGATAACGTCGTTAATATTTTTTGTTAACGATAAAAAATTAACGACGTTAACTTTCTCATTAACGGTGCCCCACCGTTTGTATATATATATTATATATATATATTATTATATATACTAATATAGTATATATATACTAGTATATTTATATATATATATTATTTATCATATATATATTACATATATATTATAGACTATATATATACTATATATATAGATACTATATATATATATATATATAATATTGCGGTTATATATATATACTAATATTATATATATATCATATATATATAATATATATATATATATAGTTATATATATATATATATATATATTATATATATAATATATATATCGATATATATATATAATATTAAAATTCATATATAGGAAAAAATTTAAATTATAGTTATTAATTTAAATAGTTTCTGCTGAAGTTTTTTAGGGCACGTGACCGTAATTTGAACCAATAAAGCGACGTACATAGTGTATTACTACAGTATGTACGTACTATTTAATGTTCAAATTACGTCACGTGTCTAAAACTTCAGCAGAAACTATTGTAAATTAAACTTAATAATTTAATTTTTCCTATATATTGAATTTTAATTATCTTTGGTACTACGTCATATAAAAAAAATGGAACTATTATTTTGAAGAATTGACCATAAAAAAAATGATAAAAGAAAACGTGAAAGTTTTCAATTTAACTTAAACTATAAAAAATAGAAAATTTCACTGAAACAAATTCAAAAGAATCAAATAATTAAGTAAAACCATTAAATTACTTTTAACAATTGATTAAAATATGCAAGTAAAAGAAATAAAAGAATAAATTTATCAACAGTAATAACTTTTTTAAACTTAAAAGCTGCGGCATTTTACTTCAATATGATAGTATATATATTATAATATATATATTATATTATATATATATATATATAATATTATATATATATATATAGTATATATATATATATGTATAAAGTATATATAATATATATTATAATATCAGGTGGCGTAACCTTGAAGATTACACATGGAGGCAAAGTTTATATTATATATAGATATATAGATTAATGTTGCCATTTATATATAATTTCTATATTATTATTTACATATATAATATGTCAATAAATGTATTACTAGAGAGTATATTATAGTTATAATATAGTTATATATATATATATATATATTATATATATATATATGT